>APFE031548925.1:124584-157464 GCA_000404065.3 Pinus taeda
ACAAGGAGGATAATATGACTATTGATGGAGCCATATTAACTGTAGATAGTCATGGTGACAAATTTCAGTGTAACACTTTGGCAACTACATTTTTCCCTCTCTCATACGCACATGTTTTCTTCTCTTTTCTTTCTTCCCGTTTCTCTCATGAATCTTTCAGTTCTTATTACACATACATTCAGTTTTGACTGATTTTTAACTAAAATTAGTTTCTTAACCGAATCTTGTTCAAGATTGGCTTGGCTGTCCATGTGGATGTCCAGCTGTCCTCTTTCTCTAATTTTCTTTCATTGAGGTGTCCAGATGCTCCTGCATCAGAACTCTCGAGGTACAAAAATTATGACCTCCTGGTCACATGCTCCCGAGGTACAAAATTTATGACCTCCTGGTCATATGCATTTCTTTAGCATTAGCAATTCTACCCACTGTTTCACTTCTTCAGTGGAACTGCCTTTCTGTGAGCTGCAACCAAACCTCTGCCATAGCAAGTCGTCCCTGCTACTAGATGCCCTACCAAGCTTCTCTCTTGAGCTTAGTCCTCTCGGCATCTCCGTGGTTCTTTCCTCTCAAACCAATTGAGCACTCCTGCTCCAGGTTTGCTGCAATCTTCTCACCTTCACAAAATAAATTAAAAAAACTACAAACTTACAAATCTTCAACAAATTGTACCTCTTCTTCCTGGTACGCCTTTTTTTCGCATGCAAAAACTCTCCGCAGGAAATCTTTTCCCGCTTTGATACCACTTTGATGAAAACGAGGAGACCCCCTTGATGAAAACGAATTCTTGGTCTCTTCGTTTTCAATATTTTTTGAAGTCCGATCTTGGGACTTGTCGGTTATGGTTCCACGAAACCCATCTGAGACTTCTCACAGTCTCCTCAACCACACACGTGCTTCCTTTTCGGGGTTCTTTGCTGCTGTTGATTCCGCAGATCCCTGCTCTTCACTCGTACTGTTCCCGTCATTAAGCTTAGAAGCCAATTTCCACTTCTCATCCTCCATTTTTCCTTGCCCTTCATTAAAGCGAGTCCTGACCTACTCGTGGGCAGAATTCAACCCATTATTTGATGAATTCAAATCAAGGCCGATAAGGAGGTTGGGCTCTGGTATTTTTTCTGTGGAGAATAGGCGGCTGGCCTCCTCTGCCTCCTTGATGAGGACTTCAACATCCTTGACGTCTATGACTGATTCCAAGACGCGCTTGTTTCTATCATAGCCCTACTTCTTCGCTTCAATGACGTGGTGATTGTGATGCTTGACCAGAGCTCTACGAGGACCTCCCTTTCCATTCTTTGACATGTTGCCCCTTCCGCTCGATCAAAACCTCTCAGAGCTTCTTTAATCTCCCCGTAAGCCTCTTCTTCAATCCTCTCTAATGAAGGCCTTCTTGCTCATCAAACCAACTGCAAGTTCCTCTTCCAGTTTACGCTGAATGCTTGTAGTCATAGTAGTCGTTAAGTCCGCAGTCTGTAGAATTCCCCTCCGGCGCTCTGCGATTTCTTGCTCGGAAACCATCTTGGTTTTAGTGTTTTATCAGGCTGTCAAAACCACTGGAAATGAATTCTTCCCTTTCAATGCCTCTGCAGATGAATCATGCGGCTCCCACCAATCATGGCTCCAGAAAATAAAACAGAAACACTGGCAACTAATTTAGGAAAAATACATACATAGACACAAGTTCACATAAAAACTTTCTTTTTCTTTTATTATGTACAAACTCAGATTACAGTTTTAAGGCATCTCAGCCTTAATCAAGATTTCTTTGGCAACTACATTTTGCCCTCTCTCATACGCACAGGTTTTCTTCTATTTTCTTTCTTCATGTTTCTCTCATGAATCTTTCAGTTCTTATTACACATACATTCAGTTTTAACTGATTTTAAACTAAAATTAGTTTCTTAACCGAATCTTGTTGAAGATTGGCTTGGCTGTCCATGTGGTTGTCCAGCTGTCCTCTTTCTCTAATTTTCTTTCATTGAGGTGTCCATACGCTCCTGCATCAGAGACCCCCAATTATGATCATTAATTGTTTTGATAATTCTTGACTTATTTAAATACTAGTTATTACTTGAATTTTTGTTAGATGTATTTCTTTCCATTTCATATTTAATGGAATCAAGGTTTACAAATTTAAATATTCCAAAAACCCTTCTCTAATTTGTTGGGGATTTCATAGTTGTGCCCAGCCTATATGCATATATATATATATATAATAAGATATAGATATATATATATATATATTATATATATATATATATATATATAATATTTATTTAAAAGGCTTATGGTCACCTCGATTGAGAATTAAACTCAAAGTTGTGCTATTATTAGATAATGTGTTCTATTTCTGCCAAATTGTGGGACAATCTTGGCACATTCTTTTACTAGGTTGGAACCTTAGGGAAACTTTGTTAGCATTGATACACGAATACATTGGTGGCCACCTACCTATTCCACTTGAACCCTCATCACTATTTATTTTAGTTTCTTTAATTGTAGAACAATTTACTATTTTTCACAGTTTCTTGGGTTCTAAACTTTCGAAGCCATTTTGAGGCACTAAACGACAATTTTTTGGAAAACAGGCAGAAAAACCAAAGGTAGGGGTTTGTAATCAAATGTTGTATACCTTAGATATATATTTGTAATGAGGTATAATATGCATCAAATGGATATTATATGCCAAATTTATGACCTGGGGAGGCTGATGTACCAATTTACCCTAACGGGGCCCACAAATTTTTGTCGCTTCATCTCCTAGGGTTAGGTTTTTTGATGCCAATGGTTTTCCATTGTTTATAAATAATAAATAGACCTCTTAGCGTCATTACAACATATTTTAGAAGACAAGGAGTTGCCACATATCTTCTTAGAGATAAGCTACCATTTCTTGAACTGGTTTATTTCTATTCTGCATGTAATAATTTTCAGGACTAAATTGTCATTAGACAACTAAAGTTATGTTTTTGCTATAGATCTATGTTTATTTTTATTTTTGTATTTCATTTCATTCCTGAAAAAATATGGATCAATGGTATCAAATAGGCTTTCCCTTTCTCCATTTTTTGTTCATGTCCTGAACGAGGTTGGGGTATAATGACTTGGCACTTGAATTGGTTAAACCCTTGCAAGACCATCCCCACTAACACATATGATTGCTCATGGGGGAAGAAAATAAATACAAAGGAGAAACAAATTTTCTCAAAGTACTGCTCGAATAATCCCTCGAGCATTGAAGGAATGAGATGATGGACAAATTTTCCCAAATCCTTTGGTAGATGTCAGTAGGTAATGCATCATGATCTAGTAGTCAGTTTAGAAGTTCCACCCCTTTCAAGGTTCAAAATAAATTTTACATCCTTATATTTTAAGGTCAAATAGACATATATGTTGTATATAAATGGTTAAATCTATTGGAAAGATATTTTTTAGTTCATGATTTTTTTGATGGGGAAAAGATTACTTTTTCTCTACTAAAAGTCATCCCCCACATAAATGACTATTGGGAAACTTACTATCAACATAAGGATGGAAGGGAACCCAAACTATTTTCAGCCACACCAACTTGGAATTCCTTTCGAGATGCTGCCAAGGAATAGTGTTACTTTTTCAGGAGATATGAATATAAGTACATAAATTGGACCACACTATCACAGGGAAGGGAACAAGACATCCCATAATTCACAATTTTTTTTCATACCCTTTGCACAAAGTATGGTATGAAGGATTCTGAGTGGAATCTAGTACTCAAGTACGTAGAATTTCTACACAAATATATCAGGGATGAGATGGAGTTCCTTGACATTTCCTCTCTTAATGTCGTATACCGATACACTGTCAATATTAATAAAAATTTAAATAGAATAGATGAGGATTTGGATATGCAAATCTAAAGCAATGAAAAGGTGCCCCCAATATGTAGAACAAAGGAGAAATCCAAGGTTGGGTGACCTAGGAAAACCCATTAAATTAGAAGCAATAATAGCACCACGAAGACGAAGAAGGACCCACCGAAGTGATGTGAGTTGCACAAGGGGCCCACTCACAAGAAAAGTGAGTGCCATGTCATGTAGTAACTAGTGGCCAAGATGAAGGTTGCAGATTCAAATGAATGTTATGACTCTGAGTGTGAACTCAATAAGGGAAATAAAAATGGGAAGAAAATTATTGATGCAGATCCCATTGCCACTATTGGAACCAAAAACATCTAGAAGATTGAGCCTGAAGACCCGAAGGAAGGGGAGCAAAATAACCTCATATAAGTAGAATTCGTTAAGAAGTTTCTCCTGTTGACCACTATACACCTATAACCATACACCATCAGGTAATTGCACCAAGGATGAGATCTTTGCATTAGCCACCATTGTTGCCTTCCCTCCATCATCAAACCCTTCATGAAAGAGGTACCATGTGACATTTCTCCTCTTGAATTTTGTGTTGTATCATTAGTCCAACCATAGTTGTGGAAATGTTATGTTACATATGAATTTTGGCCTTGCACTTCTATTATTAATTTGGGAAATAAGCTATACAGGATATTGGAGGTAGCCCCACCTACCACCATCTCTTTGATATATGTTAAGAAAAGCAGTAAGATCATTTCCTGAACTGGTTTTTTTTTTCTTTCTTATTTTCTCTCAAAGTAAGGGGAATATCATGGCCACATATATGGCCCCCAAGAAGGATTCCTCTGCATAGAAGAAGCATATGGATAAGGTCATGGAAGAATACATGGACATGTTACCTTCACACACATGGGTAGCCTTGCACTATAAGGTCAAGCATTCGATTTCTTCAACTCGCAAAGCACCTCTACCTAATGTGCTAATATATTGCTACTCCATTCTAGAAAATGAAGAAATCAATCAACAGATCCATGAGTTTCTACCAAAAGGGCACATTTGACCAAGGTCCTAACCTTATCAGAGCCTGATTGTACTTGTAGAGAAGAAGGATTGTACATAGAGGCTTTGCATTGGTTATCGAGTGATAAACAAAATTGTTGTCAAGAATAGCTATCCAATCCCACATATTGATGACCTTTTCGACCATCTCAAGGGGCCCAAGTATTTCAAAAAGATGGATTTGAAGTCTGGCTATCACCAAGTTCTAATAGAGCCCATAGATGTATCGAAGATCGCCTTCAAATCCAAGGAATGCATTTTTGAATGGTTTATGATGCCTTTCAAGTTAACAAATTCCCTTGAATATTTTATGAGGCTGATGGATGACACCGTTTTTTGACCATTCACCAATTTGTTTATGGTTTCTTATCTGGACGACATCCTCATCTTCATCAAGAGTTGCGAAGAGAACTTGAAACACATTCAACATGTCCTTCAAACCATGTGGCAACATAGACTATGTGTTAACTTGGTAGAATGCACCTTTGCCATGAGCCATATAAAATATTCGAGTGACATCATAGGTGAGCAAGGAATGCATGTGTATTCAGAAAGGATCCAAGTCATTCAAGGTTGGCCATAACCAACCACTCTAAGAGATATTTATAGCACTTTGGTCCTTGCCAATTTTTATTGGACGTTCATGCTTGGATTCTTCCATATCACTTGGTATTTGAGTTAGGTTTCCAAGGGTAGAGAGAAAGAAAAGTTTTACTAGTTTGCGTCCCAATAAAATGTGTTCACTAAGTTGAAGCACCAATACTCTACACCTATATTCAGATTACCATACCTACAACAACCATTTGAAATTGTGATAAACACCTTTGACTATGCTATTGGTGTATTTCTCACCCAAGAAGGGCATTCAGTGGTCTATCATACTGAGACACTTTCCAATACAATTTGGAATTACCCCACCTATGATAAAGAGATGTATTATATCATGCAGGTTTACCAAGAATGGAAACATTACATTGCAGGGAAGGAGATGGTGATACACACATATCACCAACCTCTTCAGTTTAGACAGAGACAAGGAAAGTTACAGAATGATTTCCATCAGAAGTGGTCTACATATATGCAAAAATTCCACTTCAACATTCAATTCAAAAGGGGAAACACCAATCATTATGCATATTACCTCAGTTTCCCCCTAGTTGTAGAACTGGGTGTTGTTCTCAACTCTTATGGCCATGAGACCTTTAGATGGCCAAAACTATACAAAAATGATCTAGAGTTTTCCACCACATACCAGATGTTGGTGGCTGGCAAGAAAGTCCCACGTTTCCACATCTAGGACATATTATTATGCTACTCGAGCAACCTTTTTGTTCTCTGAAATGAGCATGTCAAGTTGATTTGGGAGGAGAATTACAATCAGTTGGCAAGATAATTTAGTGTAGAGAAAATCATGGTCATACTACAAAAGTATTTTTATTGGCCAAAACATCGATAAGATGTTGGAAAATATGGCAGATCCTGGACAACTTATGTTATTTTCAAGCTAACCATTAAGAAGTAAGGCATGTACACCCCTATGCCTAATCCCATCCAGCCCTGGAAATGCATCTCAATGGACTCTCTATTTGCCCTCCCTTCTACCACACATGGTAATGTCTATGTATTTATGGTCATAGAGAGATTTTCTAAGATGGATACATTAGTGGTCTGCAAGAAGAGCACCATAGCAGAGAACAGTACCAAACTATTCTTTGAATGAGTGTGTATACATTTTGGGATACTGTATAAATTTATATCAGATTAGGATAATAGGTTCCTATGAAATTTTCATTAATCCTTTGTACATTATTGAACACCGAACTTACTAAGTTAACTACATTGCATCATAGATTGATGGTGAGAAAACGGTTGTAAACAAGATGATAATGTACATACTCTACATGCACAACTCCAAGGATCGATGAGCATGGGATGATAGTCTTCCCTACATGTAACACAGTGACAAAAGATCTCACCATAGCTGGACTAGCTATAGATCCCTTCAAGTGGGTATGGGATTTCAGTTATTGTGTATGATTGTTGTTTCTATGCCTCATGTGAATAGATAGGCAGAATTGACACCTGTACAATCTGAAGCTAATAAAGCAACTAGGGTTATTGAATGCATCCAACACATCTTCTAGTATGCTCACAACATCTTGGATAAGTCCAATTCCAAGTAAAACTAGTGGCATTCTCAACATCAAATGCCACATAAGTTTTAGGTGTTAAAAAATAATTGGTTGCATTTGCAGAAATAATTCCTTGTTGGATCCCATCAAAAGTTCCAACCACTCTGATATAGTCATTAAACCATCACCAAGGTTCTAGGATATAATTCTTTAAAGGTGAAAATTCCCACATTCGTTGGCATGCACCTAATGTTCAATGCAGACTACCTTCAACCATGTTTTCCACCACTGCTAGATGTTAGTTTTTGTAGCATTGGATGTGTTCTAGTAACGAAATTTGGTGGAGAGGCTAGAATACATGTATTCTCCAAAACCCAGAAATAAATTCTGGAAATTCCACATAGAGAGGCTAGAATAATAATAAAAAAAAACTTTTGTCAATGGTTCCTAATTCTAAACTTAGGAAAAGTAATTAATTAAATGTTATTAATTAAGTCACAGGGAGAATATTCTAGAGGAAGACATGGATCAAGTTCTAGTTAATTTTAGTCATCGATTATAGTAAAATATCACGCTTTGATGTCTCAATGTAAGATTATAAGAATAAATTTGGTCAGGGTTGGAGAACACACTTGAAGCCACCAATAGTTCAAATTTGCTGGCAGATCGAACTCCAGAGTAGAAACGCTGATTTTCTAGAGAGAGATTTAGTGAGCTCAAAGCAATGAGAGATCGACAAGGATAGTAAGGCTGGAGGGATATTTTACAATCCAGTGAGTGCATACCACAGAGGAAGTGAGTGCCACAGGTAGTCAGCACAGTGCTTCATAGGGGAATCTCTATTTTTCTAGGGAGAAGTAGTGTTTCAATGCCATAAGCCAAAGTGGGAGCCCGGAGGCTGTGAGAATCAATCTTCCAGACAACACTTGATCAGTTAGTGAGATAAATTTTGGTCTAAGTTGCGGGACACAACATGGCATAGGTTGGCACAAGGAATCCTTAGAGGTAGTAAACATCAGCTCATCTTGAGCCAAGCTCAATGTTAGATCACTAGTGGGTGTCTGATTTTTCTCACTAGACTTTCTATTAGTCATTTCTCTATATGGATCGCCAGATTTGACCATGCATAACTCTATACTCATATTTACTATTGCATAATAATAAAACCCTTACTTGTTGCACCAATTTTCCCTAGTTAGGTTTTTTTGGCGACATTGGTCGAAAAATAATTGTGTTGTTTTATTTCTGTGTGCTAGTATTTCTTCCAATGTTTATTTCTTCCACATTTGTTTTTTGGGTAGGATGCACTATGATTGATTCAGTATTTGTTGTAGCACATAATAAATAAATTGTTAAAAGTGAATTTAACAATTAGGAGAATTATTTCCACTTGCTGCAATAGGAATTGGGTTTCCAATTTTTCGCATGGTATCATAGCACAAATTATAAGCTAGAGATCTTAATATCAGAAGGGAAAAGGAATTTTGAAGCTCTGTGTAAGAGGCAATTCAAAACCCTCAAAGGAAACGGAGTTCCCTTGGCAAGGAGGGTCAATTTTTGGAGGAACGATTATTTCTCTAAGAGAGTCATCGGAGAATAAAATTGTCCAAATCAAAGAATACCAAAGGTAGAGAGAGAAGCATAATTTCCTTCCAGAGAAGATCTTCAGCTGAGACGTAAATACTTCACAATAAATTGCGAGAGCAAAATTGCGTCAGGATGAAGGAAGAGAAAACACTAAGGGAATTCTTTGCTCAGGGAACTTCTAGCTCAAAAGTTTGATTTTTCCTAGCAAAGCAAGAGTAGTTATGAGAACATTTTCCCACTCCATCAGGGAGTGTGTTGGGTCATGGAAATGTTATGCATTTACTATTAAACTCATCATCATTTTCCTTTATTATTTTCCTTTCTATATCTCAATGTTGTAATCTATTAAGGAATTACAGTAGGAAATGAAGAAATTATCTGTAGCTACGACTTAGCTAATTATTACCTTCCTTTCTATAGGAAAACAACAAAAGGGATAAATTTTGTTCCCTATGAAGGAACAACAAACATCAACAAGCTAAGGAAGGAACGTGGCAGTTGCAGATACGTCCAAAAACAAATCAGCATGATCAGTTCAAGAAAGGAAATGATGTCTGAAGATGGAAAATTGCTGCAAATCCCTCATGATCGAGAGATCCTAAGGGATCGCATTTATCATTTATCTTTGTGCCCTTTCCGATTATAAAAGGAGTTGTTTTCTAAGAAGAAGGGGGGAAGGAATTTCTGTATTATTGTAATTGTACTTTTATTCGTAGACTCGATGTCGAGAAGAACACGAATATATTGTAATTCTCATCCATTTTGATGATTAATATAAGTAAAGTTGTTGTTCCCTTGTGTTTCTCGAAGTAACTTAGCAGTGTTTCATTGGCTACTAAGGGCCCGACCTCTGGTGGATTCAACTGCTCTTCTTGTGTTGTACATTTCCAATTCTCGCAAGTCTCATGGTTTGATACTATTCTTGCTTTCTATGATTTTATCGTTGTGATGTTTATTATTTTCCAGTATTGACAAAGACTCTTTATGTTATATAATTTGTAGGATTGTCATTGATTCAGTTTGCTTTCATTTCAGATCAAGTTTCTTAGATAAATATTCAACTTTTATAATCAGTTGTAAAGAGTACTAACTATTGCTGTTGAAACTCTGAGATTGATATACATTTGTTGTTTATATTAATTATTGAGGATTGGGTTTCATTTATATTAAATTAGTTAAAGAGGGATGAGTTATCAATACTATACTCTCAACTCATGTTTCTATTAGTTTGATGAATGTAAGATTTGATTTAGCTAAAGGATTGGGTTTTCTTTAATTGTAATTGGAATTTACTAGATGCATCCATTTACTCTTGTATTTAAAAGATCTATACTACAATTTAGAAATATTACTCTTTGCGTTAAATAGCAACCACACACTATGTACACTCTTTAAATAAGAAGACTTGCGTGGATTGATAATTAATGTGAGGATAATTAGGAGTTTTAAAAGGGACCTTTTATCAACCAACATTTTGGTGCCATTGCTGGGGAGAGTGTAGCCATTTCAAAAGAGTAATGTAGATATGATGATTGCTGTTGAAGAAGAATTGGGCATTGAAAATGGAAGGTAAGAACCTACATAACGAGCAAGAAAAGTGCTTGCTCCTCCACACAATTTTCAGCACAATTATAGAAATCTTAAGTAGGTATTTGCTACTTATCTTTTGAGAGAGAACTGGGTATTAAAAACGAAAGGTAAGAACCTACGTATGGAGCACGTAAAATGCCTGCTCCCCCACCCACTTTCTAGCAGAATTGTTAGGAACTTAGGGTAGAGATAAACATTTGAATTGTTTTCTTGAATGACTAAAAAGAAAAAACCTGAAAACAATCCAATTCCACTACCCAAATTTGATAGATCTAAGGGACCGATGACCCCTGGACAATCAACATTCATAAATGACATCTTAAAGAAAGCTAAATCTCAGCCATTAGTAGGTCCGAGAAATGTTGCTTCCAGACAACCTACTGTCTCCCTTCAAGCCATAAGCTCACCATATGTAGCCTACGCTGAGGTCCACAACAAAGCAGTGGGAACTGAGCAAAGTTTTCAAGACATTGAAAATTCACACCCAATTTTCTCACAAGAAGGGAATTCTTGTAATATTCATGAAGGAGGAGGAGAAATAGGGGAAATAGAGGAGTCCAGATCCCCTTAGTAGTAATTCAATAAGGAACACCCAATATCCCAGATCAAGGGACTATTGTTAAGATCATTCCCACCCCTTCTAATCATCTTAGGAATAACTCTCTAGGGATCCTAGAAGGGTACTCGCATATATTTGATCAAATGGCCAACAACCCACAGGTACTCCAGACCTCTACATTGCAGTATCCCATCATTGACACAACAGTCAACGCACCCATGAAAGCTATACCTCTCCAGAATATTCCCACCTTTCATGGATTGACATAAGAGAATCTAGATGCATTTCTATTTAAATTTGATGCATTATGTTGGGGTTATGATTATACCATCGACCCTAAAAAACTAAAACTATTTCCTTCCACACTGAAAGGAGCAAGCTTGCATTGGTTTATGGAATTAGGTGGTGGTATAATAAATGATTGGGATCAAATGAAAAGCGCTTTCCTTAAAGAATATCACGAGTATTGTAGATCTATGGAATTGGAAGACGAAATATTCCAAATGGTCGCAAGACCCAGTGAAACATTAGAAGAATATGTGGAACACTTTCAGCATAACCTCCAGTGGTCTCCCTATGCAACACTCCCTTTGTCTGATAATGTTCTAAGAACTACACTGATTAAAGGGATGAAAGAACAATGGATAGAGACATTAAATATAATGGGTAAAGGTGATATATATCAAGAAGAGTATGCTAACATTATTAAATTGTGTATCAGGTCCTTAAGAGGTAGTACGAGATTGAAACCAACAGAATGCGAAATGACCTCCAGGGACAACAAAATCTTTGGTGCAGGTATAACTCGTACAGAAATTGGCAACTTGCTAGAGGATTTCAAAACATATATTCTGGGAACTCTGACAATGCAATTGGACATTCTGCAAGCCAAGCAAAAGAAGGCCGAAGCAGAACAAAACTTGATGATATTCTCTCCTAGATGTAGGAAGAACCATAGTCACAAAGAATTCCCGCTAGATATGGTGCAAACCTATGCCATATGTACTAAAGATCATGCCATAGAAATCTCCCCATCACCCCCGGGGTTAAAAGCAGTATATAAGGAGATAGAGGAGGAAATAGAACCAATCTACCTGCTAAATCAGTGTCGCCAATGTTAGGTCCCTATAATACTAGTGATTCCCCCATTACTATTGTAGTTGTATCCCTTATTAATATTGCTGTGCTTTTATTGTCCCCATATTGTTATTGCTCTACCCATAGAATCCCTCTATTGTTATTTTGGTGCCTTTATATTATTATTGTTAGGTTGGCTTCATTATATTGTGACCCCTTAGACTTCCATATATAGAAAGGAGGTTTTGTCATTTGTATCATCCAAGAATTGTTCATTTGTGTAATGTAAAGGAGGTTGTCCCCTTGAAGAGGCTAAATTCTAAGGTGTCCAACTATCTTTTCTACCCTTTTGTGAGTTGGTTTCATAACATTTGGTATCAGAGCTTTGGATTCTATGGTTTAGTTGCTCCAAATAGGTCATCATGGAATTTTCAGTATAACTTTTTCTATGACATTTCAGAAGCAAAACGAAAAACCCATTTGAGACAAAATTGAGCTGAACCTTAGGTCTAAATTTCAGAGCTTTTCACACTATATTTTCAAAGATATTATTAGAGGAAGTTGGCCTTTTTGTAAACTCTTGAATTAGATTCCAAATAGGTGACCTTGGTAAATTAATCATAACTTCTTTTTCGAGAATCAGATTGAAATTTCATAAGAAGTTACAGAAAGGGGACAAACATTAGTTTCTTGTGTACATTTTTCAGATACTAAGGTGAAAACAGTGACGTGTGGCACTTCATACAAATTCGCTCTTCTGGAATGGTCTATAATCAGGTCATCTTGGGTGATTGTGCATAACTCTTCCTTGGAGAATCTAAATTTGATCAGACTGGTGGCATTGGAAAGAGGACATAGAGGGCTACTGCAGATCACAATTTCATAACTTAATGGTCTAAAATTACAGAGATACATCAGATTCAATATCAAGCTCCTACAAAGTGAAAAAAGGTGTGTAGTTTTTTTTTAAATTTTTGCATAAGCTTGGTTTAAAAAATTAGTTAGAAGGAATTCAAAGGGCATAGTCAAACATTATTATTGGTAATTGATGCCTCGAGGATAGAAAATGCAAAAACCTAGTAGCCAACCTGAAAGTTCTAGCATGACTCATGAAGAAGAGGAAGAAATGCAACATGATATATCAAAATTACGAGACCAAGTGCAACAAATGTCACTTGCACAAAAAGTAACAGAATCTAAGATGGATGTTTAAAAGAAAGATGTAGAAGCTAAGATGGATGGTTTAAATAAAGGCATAGAAGCTAAGATAGATGGCATGGAAGCTAAGATGAATGGCATGGATGCTAAAATGGATGCCATGGATGATAAGATGGAAGAGTTGAAGATAAATTTGAATAAGTTGCTACAAGAAATGGTCACTAATGGTGAAAGGGTAGTAAAAGAAACTCATGATGGGAACAAAAGAAATGTTAATCATGATTCCATAGACTCTAATGTTGCACTGAAGACCCACCATATTCCAAAAATTGATATGAGGAAGTTTGATGGCAAGGATCTCGCAACATGGATACTACAGATGGAGCAATTGAGGAGTTCCAAAAATTGAACATAAGGGTAAAAAATATTCCAAAGGAACATAGGATTGATGTCTTCATAGGGACTTTAAAGGATAATATCCGACATTATGTGCGCCTTTGGGAACCTGATTCATTAGAGAAGCCATTCAGGTTAGCAAGAAAAATGGAAAGCAAAATTATGGAAACCAGGAAGCCTACCACTCACAATTATAAAGATGGAAGTATTCTTGCCCCTACCCTTCCATAGCCTACAAGGTTGACACCACAACAATTGGAGAAAAAAGAGAAAAGGGCTTTGTTACAATTGTGATAGCAAATACACTAAAGGTCATAAGTGTGCTGAGAAGAAATTATTCTAAATAGATTGTGAAGAGGAAGAAGAAAAGGAACAAGAAAGGTCAAAAGAAGAGGATATACTCTAAGAACAAAGCCTACATAAAGAAGAAATGAAACCGACCATATCTTGTAATGCATTGGCTGGAATTACCACTCCTCAAACCATAAAGATAGAAGGACGTAGCAAGAAGAAAAAGGTAATAGTCTTGATTGATTCAGGAAGTACCCACAATTTTATTCATTGTAAGATAGTAAAAGAATTGAATTACTTCCTATATCCAGTACCAGAGTGTCAAGTGATGGTTGCAAATGGAGGAATGATAAATTTCTCTAGAAAGCGCCATAATATCAAGATATACATGGGAGAAAATATGTGTTCAATAGCCCAATGCTTTCCATTCCAATGGGAGGTGCTAATGTTGTACTAGGAGTCCAATGGCTATAATCCTTAGGTACAATAACTTTTAACTTTCAAGAAATTTTCATGAAATTTTATGCGAAGGAAAGGAAGTTGAATTAAGGGGTATTGTAGGGAAACCAAGAAAGATAAGAAGCTCTAACGGTATGACAAAGCTTCTAAAAAAGGAACAATGAGGTGTAATTGCACAATTATGTTCACTAGATGTTTCCACATCGAAATCATCTATTTCTCTAGATCTCCAAAAAGTCTTGGACAATCATTTCAAGTTATTTGAGGGTCCCAAAGGTCTCCCACCTCTTCATGATCATGATCATGCTATTAATTTGATTCCATGAAGTGCTCCTCCAAACATCAGGCCATAAAGATATCCCTATGCCCAAAAGAGTGAAATCGAACGTATGGTTGTAGAAATGCTTGAGGCTGGTATAATTCAACTTAGCCAAAGTTCTTTCTCTACTCCAATAGTATTGGTGCACAAGAAGGATGTATCATGGCACATGTGTCCGGATTATAGGGAGCTCAACAAGCTCACTATTAAAGGTAAGTTTCCCATTCCTGTCATTGATGAATTATTGGATGAATTTCATGGATCAATTTACCTCACCAAGTTAGATCTTCATTCAGGATATCATCAAATCGGAATGAAGACTCAAGACATTTCAAAAATAGTATTTCGAACTCATGAGGGTCACTATGAGTTTTTGGTCATGCCTTTTGGCCTTACCAATGCACCTTCTACATTTCAAGGTTTGATGAATTCCATATTCAAACCCTTCCTTAGAAAATTTGTGTTAGTATTTTTTGACGATATACTAATCTACAACAAGTCTTGGAAGTATCATGTTGAACATGTTGACAGGGTGCTACAACTATTGGAGGAGAAACAATTATATGCAAAAAGATCCAAATGTTTCTTTGGAGTACAAGAGGGGGAATATCTGGGTCATATTGTATCTCATGAAGGAGTTAAGGTAGACCCTAGCAAAATTAAAGCTATTAAGGAATGGAAAATCCCCACATCCATAAAGCATTTTCGAGGATTTCTCGGGTTGATAGGGTATTATCACAAGTTTTTTGAGAATTATGGGAAAATAGCAGCACCTCTAACAACATCGTTGAAGAAAGATGCATTTTCATGGACTCCAGAAGCAACAAAGGCCTTCGAACATATAAAAGATGAAATGTGCCAAGTACTGGTCCTAGCTACACCAGACTTCACAAAAAGATTTATTGTCGAATGTGATGCTTTCAAAAATGGAATGGGTTTTTTTTTAATGCAAGATGAAAGAACCATTTCTTTCGAAAGTCATCCAGTCAAGGGAAAGTATTTACACAAAGCTATTTATGAGAAGGAAATGTTGGCAATTACTACATGCACTTAAGAAATGGCGAACCTACCTAATGGGAAGACACTTCAAGGTAAAAATGGATCATGATAGCCTTAAATACTTTTTTGAACAAAGATTATCCTCTGAAGAGCAACAAAATAGGTCACAGGGATGTTGGTTTATGACTTTGAAATCATATATAAAAAAGGGAAGCAAAATGTTGTGGCAGATGCACTCTCAAGAAAGTATGAGGATGTGGAAGCATTGTTGTGTGCCATTTCTAATATCAAACTAGATTGGATAAATGAAGCAAGGGAGGAATGGAAGAACGATGAAGAAGTGTGGGAACTTATTCGAAATTTACAACAAGATTCTAGTACATCTTATACATTTAGCTCGAAAAATGATTTGTTGTGGTACAAAGATCACTTATACCTCTGTAAAAATTCACATATCAAACAAAATATTCTTCTGAAATTGCACGCTTCTCCCTTATGAGGGCACTCAAGATTTTTGAAAACTTACCATAGGGTTAAGAAGGAATGTTTTTGGGATGGACTTAAGTCAGATATTCAAAGTTTGTGGTGGAATGTTTGGTATGCAGCAAAATAAAGCCAAAACAATCAAGACAGCAGGTCTATTAGAACCTTTATCCATTCCAAGCCAACGTTTGGAGGAGGTTTCAATGGATTTTATCATAGCTTTACCCAAGTCTGAGGGAAAGAGTGTCATCACGGTGGTCATTGATAGACTTACCAAGTATGCACATTTTTTGTGCATTATCACATCCATTTAAAGCCAATACAGTTTCTATGGAATTTATGGAAACAATTAAAAAGCTAGATGGAAACCCAAAGATTATTGTAAGTGACAGAGATCCCATTTTTACTGGAAATTTTTGGACAGAATTATTTTCTTGTCTTGGTACTCAATTAGTTCATAGCTCATTTTATCATCCTCAATCTGATGGGAAAATTGAGATAGTAAACAAATGTCTAGAGGGATATATTCATTGCTTTGTATCTAATAAATAGACATAGTGGGTTAAATGGTTGCCCTTGGCTGAATGTTGGTATAACACTTCCTTCCATACTGCAACAAAAATGACCCCATTTATGGCACTTTATGGATATCAGCCACCATCCATCACATCATATTTAAGAGAGAATTCTAAGGTTCAAGCAGTGGAATATCACATCGAGCATCAATAACAAGTTCTCCAACTCTTAAAGGATAACCTCGTGTTGGTGCAGAATATAGTGAAACAACAGACAGATCAACATCGTAGAGTAATAAGTTTTCATGTAGGTGACTTGGTATTCCTACGACTACAACCATATAAACAAATGTCCCTCAAGCATGCTAAGCAGGATAATAAATTGTCACCAAAGTATTATGGTCCATACAAGGTGTTGCGAAAGATTGGACTATGGCATACAAATTGGAGCTCCCTGCGACTTCTCGAGTGCACCTAGTTTTCTATGTTTCATGTTTAAAGAAGGTTATAGGAGACAAGATCTCAATTCAAACCATATTGCCAGAACTTGACGAGGAAGGAAAAATTATATTGGAATGGGAAGCAGTCATAGAAACAAGAACTCAATAGCTAAGAAATCAGTCGACTTCAGAGTATCTCATCAAGTGGAAGAACTTATCTGCTGAAGATTCCACATGGGAGGATGAGAATTTTATACAGAAGCATCCATAACTACTCAAGCATTGAGGACAATACTTTTTTGAAGGAGAGCAACATGTTAGGTCCCTATAATACTAGTGATGCCCCCATTACTATCGTAGTTATATCCCTTATCAATATTGTTGTGCCCCTATTGTACCCATATTATTATTAATGTGCCCCATAGAATCCCTCTATTGTTATTTTTGTGCCTTTATATTATTATTTTTAGGTTAGCTTGGTTATATTGTGACCCCTTAGACTCATATATATAGAAAGGAGGTTTTGTCATTTGTATCATCGAAGAATTATTCATTTTTGTAATGTAAAGGAGGTTGCCCCCTCGAAGAGGCTAAATTCTAAGGCGTTCAACTATATTTTCTATCTTTTTGTGAGCTGACTTCATAATAGCCAATGGAAACCATGACAAATAGGTATGCCTACTGATCCATCTTCTTTCTTTGAACCCTCACAATATAATTCACAACAATACCTAGGAGCTATGTGGTAGAACCAGCCATCCTTTTCCAATTGGTCACAACAACCATTCTCTATGCCACCTTGGCCCAACCAATCAAATCAAAATAACAATTGGCCAAACTCCTCTTACTTCCCACCATTCTGGCAGAACAATGCATATCAATCTCAATGGTCACCCTTCACGTCATAAAACCAGAATTGGTAGGTAAGCTAGCAAAAACCTACAAACCAGCCAATAGGAACAATCCTCCTACCTCAACCCACACTGTCAGCATTCTACACATTGAAACATAACCCTCAGACCAACCCATGCTCACAGCTCCTAGCCCATCCTAACCGAAACCCCAACAATGAACTGGTTCAACTTGTGCAAATTATTGAAGGACTTGAGCTAAAAATCGAGTTGAGGGAGTGCAATGAGCTTCAATTAAGGTTTGGATTGATAATAGAAAAAGAGGAGGATACAAATAAACAAATTGAAGATCCCTTACCAATAGAACAAGCACCACAAGTGGAGAACATGGTTGAAAAACAAACTCATGATCAAAGGATCACATCTTCTCCACCATTCCCAGAAATACTAATCATACCCGACCCAATCGAATATCCTGATTGTGATCTTCTCAGAGAATTGAAAAATTTATCTGTAAAAATACCTCTCCTCTAGGCTATTCAGGACATTCCAATTTATGCAAAAACTATTAAGGAATTGTGTATTAAAAAGCCAAAGAAGAAAATAAAAATGACCCCAACTGTCCATGTAGTTGGTACCTTATCTGATTTACTATCAGGCAAAGTAACACCTGTAAAATATGAGGACCCAAGAAATCCTATAGTCACTGTTCAAGTAAATGGATGCTCCTTCCCTAATGCATTAGTAGATTTAGGAGTAGTAATCAATATTCTTACAACAACAACTTGTCAAAAGCTTGACATCACATCCTAAGACCCAACCATGACCTTGTTGGAACTGGCTAACTGATTAGTAGTCAAACCAGAAGGCACAATATAGGACATAATGGTGTCTATAGATTCCTGGAAATACCCTGCAGACTTTATGATCATCAATCATAGTAACCGACTTGATGGAAATCCCCTAATTCTAGGTAGACCTTGGCTAGCAACCACAAATGCTTACATAAGCTGTCGAACATGCAGCATGACTATAGCAAGAGGAAGAAATATGAAGAATTTAGCCTTATATCATCAAACTCAGCCAAGTTTAACAATAATCAAAACCAGAAAACAACCTGTATCATATCTAACTGAAAACGTTAGATCACTGCTAACTGTAGAAGATGCTCTCAAATTCAAGGACAAACAGAAGATGACATCATTAACACTTACATTAACCAACTAGATGTTGTATCCCATCTAAAATGTCACATGATGGAAGCAACCCTCGATAATGAAATAGAAGAAGATCCCTTAAAATATATTAACAATCAGTCAATGCCAACAACATCTGTTTATAACAGCAAAACCATATAAATTGAACAAGGAAAAACTTTAAATATTGACAAAAGCTTGACTGCTGACCAGGAGTAGAAGCTTGTTCAACTTCTGAGAAAATATAAAGAGGCCTTTTCATGGGATTACCCATACATGAAATGGATTTATCCCTAATTATGCATGCACAACATGTATACAGAGAAAGATGCCAAGCCCGTTCGACAACCTCAACAGAGGTGAAACCCTCACCTTAAAGATATTGTTAAAACTGAACTACAAAAATTGTTAGATGTAAATTTCATCTACCCTATATCTGATAGCAAATGGGTCTCTCCTTTAGTATTGGTGCCTAAAAGGAATGGAAAGTGGCATATATGTGTTGACTATACAGAGCTTAATAAAGAAACCCAAAAAGACCATTTTCCCCCATTGTTCATTGACCAGGTCTTAGACACATTTGCAGGAAAACAATTCTTTTCTTTCCTAGATGGCTTTAGCAGCTACAATCAAATTCAAATAGCCCCTGAAGACTAGGATAAGAATACCTTTACTTGCCCTTGGGGGACATTTTCTTACAAGGTCTTACCTTTTGGGTTGTTCAATGCACCTGCCACATTCCAGAGGGCTATACTCAGCATTTTTTTTAGATCTGATAAATGAAGGGCTGAAGTTGTACATATATGACTTTACACTTTACGGAGATGAATTCGAGCTGGCTTTACAAACATTATAAAAATTTCTACAAAGATGCATTGCTACCAGGCTCTATTTAAGCCATGAAAAATGCCACAGGATGATGACCAGGGGCCTCATCTTGGGCCACTATATCTCAGCAGCTGGAATCTAGGTAGATCCAGCAAAAATTTGCATAATCCTTTTAATACCTACCCCTTCCACACAGAGTAAGGTAAGAAGTTTCTTGGGATTTTCTGGCTATTATATACGATTTATAAAGATTTTTCTCAAATTGTTTCACCATCATATGCATTAATAGGAAATATTGATTTCCTTTGGACTAACAAATGTGACATAGATTTTGAAGATTTAAAATGGCGTATATCAACAACCCCCGTATCATGGGGCCCAAAGTGGGATTTTCCATTCTAGATTTCATCTGATGCTTTAGACACAGCCATTGGAGCAGTTCTTGGCTAGGAGGAAGATAAAAATCCATATGCAACATATTACATCAACAAAAATCTATATCATACTGAATTAAATTATACTATGACTGAAAAAGAATTTTTGGCTGTAACCTATGCTATCAATAGATTCATACATTATATAACATGATACCTTGTGGTTTGTTATACTGATCACTCTACTATTAAATATCTAGTTAGTAAACTTGTCAGAAATGGAAGAGCGACAAGATGGTTGATCCTTTTGTTGGAATTCGACATAACTATCAAAGATTGGGTAGGAAAAGAAAATCTAGTAGCAGAATTCATGTCATGAATGCCAAAGACAGATGACTCGACAACAGTAGAAGACCAGTTCCCTAATGAACACTTATTTACTGTCACCGTGAAAACACCATGGTACACGGTTGTCGCAAACTACCTAGCAATGGGAAAGTTACCCAAGCACCTGATGCCTAATGAAGGAAAACAAATAGTGCAGCGTAGCACTAAGTTCTCCTAGATCAGAGGATATTTATTTCATACAAGGGCCAATATGAACATTCAAAGACGTGTTAGGGAAGATGAAAGCCATGATGGGGCTTGCGGTGGTCATTTTGCAAACTGTAGGACTGGTCACAAAGTCTTGTAGACGGGCTATTATTGGCCCACCATTTTTAAAGATGCCACGAAGTTCATCCAAGCATGCGATAGTTCCTAAAGAATGGGATGCCCTAGGTAGTCTGATGAGATTTCCCTGCTTCTGCAATTGGCCATTAAACCTTTTGAATGATGGGTGTTAGACTTCATTGGTCCAATAAACCCATCATGTAATCAAAATACATACATATTAGTCACAATAGAATATGTGATTAAATGGGTGCACGAAGAAGCATTACCAAGGGCAACAGAGGACTCGGTAATCCACTTTATTTTCCAACTATTCATGTGATATGGCTTGCCTAGAGAAATAATCACGGATGGAGGGCCATAATTTATAGGCCATAAAATTGCTACAACATTAAAGAAATCATATCATGCACAAGATCACAACTCCATACCACCTGCAGGAAAATGGCCACGTAGAAAGCACCAATAAAGTAATCAAGACAATACTCACAAAAATAGTTGCATAGCATAGACATGACTAGGCTACCCAATTACCAGAAGCCCTATGGGCATACCGCATGACATGGAGAAATACCATGGGATATTCCCCATATCAGCTAGTGTTTGGCAAAGAACCTATCTTCCCAATTTAATTTTAAATCTAGAAATTGAGGATAGCTCAGGAGGTAGGCTTGGACTTAAATGAGGCACAGATTAATAGGCTACATCAAATCAATGAATTGGATGAAATCCGGCTATCAGCTCTTCAGCACACTGCACTAATCCAACAACAAAGAGCGAAATGGCATGATGCGCTTATCAAGAACAAGATCTTCTACGAAGGAGATTGGGCACTCCTGTATGATTCTATCTTCTAGGATTTCCTGGGAAAGCTCCAGACTAGATGGTTAGGGCCTTATGAGATACAAAAGGTGCATGATAATGGCACCCTCACATTAGCCACCATTAATGGGTCTAGCTACTCTTTTAAAGCGAACGGACATCAAGTAAAACTTTATCACAAACCGCTTACCAGGGAGTCCTTTTGCCAACAATTACGGGAAGATTCCACCATACAAATTCTTGCTGATGAGGGCAACCCATCCATAGCATCAGCCTAGTGGAGAATTTATTTGTTTTTGAAATTTGTACATAAATTTTCCTTTATATTTCATTGAATTTTCTTGTATAAATTGTATATAAGTTCTTTTTTTTCCTTTTCTATTCCCTCTAAGGAACAACTACTGTCCCTTCTAAAGAACAACAATATATCTACATATTTTTCTTGTTGTTCCCTTCAAGGAATAGTTGTTGTTCCCTCTAAGGAACAATTGTTGTTCCCTCTAAGGAACAATAATTTGGTGTGTAGATTTTTGCGAGAAATTTGTCATTTCTTTCTTTTTGTGTTGTTCCCTTTAAGGAATAGCTATTGTTCCCTCTAAGGAACAACTGTTGTTCCCTCTACGCAACAACAGCTTCATGTATGGATTTGTTTTCCCACTGTTCCCTTTAAGGAACAGTTGTTGTTCCCTCTAAGGAATAGTTGTTGTTCCCCTTAAGGAATAGTTGTTGTTCCCTATAAGGAACAACAATTTCATATCTATTTATTTTCCCTTTGTTCTCTCTAAGGAATAGTTGTTGTCCCTTCTAAGGAACAACAATTCCGTGTGTATTTGTTTTCTCGCTGTTCCATCTAAGGAACCGTTTTCATTACCTTTAAAGAACAACTGATGTTCCCTCTAAGGAACAGTTGTTGTTCCCTCTAAGGAACAACCCTTGTTCTCTCTAAGGAAAAAAAATTTTTTTCGTTATGTATTTCATTTGTTATTCCCTACAGGGAACAACTAATGTTCCCTTTAAGGAATAACAATTTCAGTGTGTAGTTTTTCTTCTCACTGTTCCTCTTAAGGAACAATTGTTTTTACCTGTAAGGAATAACACTTTCATGTATATATCCTTTTGCTATTCCCTACAGGGGATTACACCATATGTGTGTATTTTTTTCAATTTTTGTTCCTTATAGGGAAAAACACCTTTCACTCCTTCCCAGTGAATGGAAATGTATTCATCTAGTTAGCAAGCCAGTACATTAGTCTCTACTATAACATCATAATGTACTTTCCTAATTATACATAGAGGATCATGGTTCCAAAAGGTGAAAAAGCAACTCTGTCGAGGTTATAAAAACCCGCGGGCAACAAAAGCACTACTGGTGGTATTGGAGTCTTATTTTTGACATCAATAGTTATTATAAATACCTTTTCTTATCTTTTTACCATTACTATAGAGAGATTATGTTCTTAATCTATTTTCGAACCTTTATGCATGCAATCTCTTAAAAAAAAAAAAACAATCACAGTAGTTTAAGTGGAATGATGACGACTAAGTATCTTTCCTGCGCCCGATGTCCTTTTTCCTTTTCGAATCATCTCACGGCATCTCCACACTTATTGATAATTTTCCTTATACGCATTGATTTCAACACTCCGATATATTTTGCAATCCCATCATTAATATGCATACCTTGCCACTTTTATCACCCCTGTACTTCACTGCCAGCGCGTCATTCTTTCACTCATTTGGTTGAAGGTGACCTATCATTTTAAAGGGGGGAGAGCAGCAACCTCTAGTGTATTTATGTATGCATGTCAGTCCTTTATTCCATTGTTCAGGGTAATATGAAATTCCATAATTACAGAGTAAGTGGTACAATAGCAAGTCCTAGTTAACAGTATTCATGATTGTAAAGTATCATCTGAAAATAACAATTATAACAACTTTGTGTTCCATCACTCGGCTTTGTATATTGCTGTGATATCTCTGCCACACTAACTGTTTGTAGAATCTAGGTAGTATGGGAGGAATAATAGTGTGTAGGGAACTGTTAATACTGGCTATTTCTGAGGTAGCCAGAGAAATTCTCGTCAGAGATGGGTGGATAACATATTTCACATGGTTTCAGCAACCCAGTAAAGTAATTGCTATTGAGTTCCTACAAAATTTACAGAACGGGAAATCTATGATAAGAGGGAGGAAAATCATAGTCTCATATGTGGTGATAGCTAAAGTGTCTGGATTACCAGCAGAACGACCCATATGGGCTAATGAAAGATTAAAGTTACAGGATGATATTGTGGTCTTCAAAGACAAGGGACAAGACTTGATCATCAAAGGCAAAGGATTTTGACCATCATCCCTTGGATAACCATGGGGAGAACTAGCCAAAGTCATCCAAAACTACATCACATGTGACAAGTGAAAGGACATGGTAAGGCCGCGTCAACTTAAACTCGTAACAGTTCTAAAACAAAAATGTTCTGTGAATTTGCCTGCTTGTTTGAATTTTCTGTTACATGACACCGCTCGAAGCATGAAAAAATCCCAACATATAGAAACCGTCATGAGCCACCACTACTTGATTAGGATGATAGTAAGTTACAACCTTTCCCAACAACAATCAAGTTGGGAGGAGTTAGTATTTTCCATTGAAGGGGGCCTATCTCTACCTGTGCCTAACCTTGTTCCGAAAAGGAAGAGGAATACCCTTACAACAAACACTCCCCAAAAGCACAGACATTCTACTTGGCTGAAGATAGACATAGGAGAAGCTGAAAAACCCCAGGGTAGTATCAACCAGCCCATAGAATTGTCTAGCCTGGGAAGTGAACAACAATTGCAGATAGAAGGTCAGTATAATCCTGAGTCGGACCACAGGGAAGAATCAAGGCATTCTGGAGAAGAAGAAAGAAATGAATCAGAACTCCCTTGAACATCAAGTCGCCCAGGTGATCTACTGCATGATATCGAGTAAGCCTTGATTTTGGCCAATATGAATGATTTCATACAACCCGAAAGCCCGCTCAACTTGAACATTGGAGCAACCCAATCTGCAGAGAACTCTGGCCATGGTAGAATTATATCAAAAAACATAAGCTGTGAAGCAGAAACAAGGGTAGAGACAACTCAAGAAGAGGTGAACCAACTTGGTGATATGCCTCTAGAAGAACCCAATCAGGAAGGCCTAAATACAGAGAATTTAGGCCAAATAGGAGAAATAGAAACAAACCAAGGAGAGGAGACAGTTCTTGTAGAACAAAACCAAAATGAGCAACCAAAATTGTTACGAGTAGAGGTGATTAGCAGAACAGATGTTCCTCTTAGAAAGCAGAGAGACAAAATTAAAAAACCTAGGAAGGAACAATCCAAGGTTGTAGAAAATAGTGAAAAGGCTCAGGCGAAAGATAAGAAAATTATCAGCGGGGAAGTTTCTAGATAAAATCCTAGAAATAATGGACGTAGCTATTCAAACTAAATTACATGAAATGAAAGCTATGGGGACTCAAACTGAGCCCATACTCACTGAACTTGTTAGGGAACAACATGCAATTTTTGCAAAAGTAGCTGCCCGAACAGAAGCTATATCTTCTCATGACTTAGCTATTTAGATGGAGGTGGTACCCTGCTACAACATATCTACCAAGACAAAGGCTTGGGCCTCCTACAACAAAGAAACACAAACAATAGGCATCCATTCTCATAGCTAGAGTATGCAGAAAAATACCCAAGCCAAAGGTATCATGACAAGTAGTGACCCTAGTATAGTGAATCTTCAAGAAGATTTAGCCGAGCCATGGCTTACCATAGAACAGCTTGAGCTAGAAACTATCTCCCAGCTAAAATACAAATAATTATAGAGGCAACTTCGGGACATGAATAGATTAGAAAGTGAGACCTTCAATAAATACCAAAAGGCAAAAGAAATAATTGAGAAAATGAAGCAGAAATTAGAGAAGGTCATGAGTCAAATCGATACTATTTTCTCATTGTACACTGATCTCTTAGCATGCAAATCCTCTGCCAATAATTATGCTTTATTTTTGCTAGAAAGATACTTGCAGTTGAAAATCAAAGCTGTGAGGGTTGCAAAACCGATAGAATTAAAAGCAATTAAGGATTTCATAAACTGTTACAAACAACATGGGCAAAAGTTCAGAGATTGTTGTGTGAATTGTATTTACATAATTTTGTATTAGAGGAACAAATTGAAAAGACCCCCGGTCCTTTTGTGGGGGATGTGCAATTCCAAGCTTTTATTTGATTCGTTGTTAACCAACTGAAATGGTTCAAGGCTGATAAATGTTCCAGAGGTAGGAAAATGGACTATACCTTTGGGTCAGAGGTGAACCAAAACACCCGTTACAAATGCTAGCCAATCACAAAAGTTTGATGAAAAGGGAAGGAGTAATCAAAATTTTGGGGCCTATTCAGAAAGAAATTGTCCAGAAGGGAGTAGAATACTTCCTCTCCATTTAGGAAAGCTCCTTGGCCGCAGCCAAGTTCAGGTGGATAGTCTCCAACAGTAATGTACAAAATAGAGAGCCATTTAATTATAAAAATTTTAAATTGGCTGCAGAATGCTTTGTTACTTATAGCAATCTCATCTTAAGAGAGGGTCCTTATTGGCTAGATTTTCAGTTCCACAACCCTATTATTTGGTATCGTGCTAAGGGGTACAAGGCTATATATGAACTTCCTGAAGGACAAACAGGGCACATCTTTGAGCTCTTGGCCAAGAATCATGGTTTCAGACTGCTTTACGACATTCCTTCTCTAGCTTATTCCTTGACTGCTCTGCATACAAACTACATGGTTTTCATGAGGACATGAAAAAGGGGAAGCAAGGGAGTATGTTGGGTCATGGAAAAGGTATGAATTTACTATTAAACTCATCATCCTTTTCTTTTATTCTTTTCCTTTCTATATGCCAATGCACTAATCTATTAAGGAATTATGGTAAGAAATGAAAAAATTATCTGCAGTTATGACTTAGCTAATTATTACCTTCCTTTCTATATGAAAACAAAAAAAGGGACAAGTGTTGTTGCCTGTGAAGGAACAACAAACTTCGACAAGCTAAGGAAGGAACGTGGTGGTTACAAATCCATCCAAAACAAATCACCAAGATTAGCGCAAGAAAGGCAATGATGTTTGAAGATGGAAAACTATTGCGAATCCCTCAAGATTGAGAGATATTTGGGGATCACATTTATTATTTATCTTTGTCTCCTTTCCAATTATAAAGGAGATGTTTTGTAAGAAGAAGGGGGGAAGGAATTTTTGTATTATTGTAATTGTAATTGTATTCATAGACTCTCGTTGTCGAGAAGAACACGGATATATTGTAATGCTCATTTAGTTTGACGATTAATATATAATTAAAGTTGTTGTTCCCTCATGTTTCCTAAAGTAACTTAGCAGTGTTTCACTGGCAGCTAAGGGCCCAACCTTTGGTGGATTCAACTTCTCTTATTGTGTCATACATTTCCAATTCTTGCAAGTGTGATGTTTGATAGTATTCTTTCCTTTTGTTATTTTATTGCCCTACTGTTTATTATTTTCCAATATTTATAGAATCTCTTTATGTTATATAATTTGCAGGATTGTCATTGATTCAGTTTTCTTTCATTTCAGATCAGGTTTCTTAGATAAATATTCAGCTTTATATAATCAACTATAAAGAGTGTTAACTATTGTTGTTGAAACTCTCAGATTAATATTCATTTGTTGTTTAGATTAATTATTGAGGATTGGGTTTGATTTAGATTAAATCAGTCAAAGAGGAATGAGTTATCACTACTATACTCTCAACTAATGTTGTTGTTACTTTGACGAATGTAAGATTTGATTTAGTTAAAGGATTGAGTTTTCCTTAATTGAAATTGGAATTTACTAGATGCATTTGTTTACTCTTGTATTTAAAAGATCTATATTGCAATTTAGAAACATTACTCTCTAAGTTAGATAGTAGCCACACACTATGTACACTCTTGAGATAAGAAGACTTGCCTGGATTGATAATTAATATGAGGATAATTAGGATTTTTAAATGGCACCTTTTATCGACCAGTAGAGTGCATAGAGCTAGTCAGTTGTTGGACAGAGGAGAAGAGGGGGAATTCAAATTTCTTTATAGATGGCAGCAGTAGTGTTGACATATCAAGGTTGGTTGGAGAGAGCCTCCAGCTATGTGATCTGGAAGGAAAGAATTTCTTGTATTCTAGATCAATACAATCTCAAAAATTACATCGATAGCACGGCAGTTGTACCCGTAGATGTAGATCCACTGAAGGCATTCAAGAAGGAGATGATGAAAGCAAAGAGGATGATTCTTGATGGGGTTCGAGTTCACGTAGTATCTCATATAGATTGAAAGGATATTGCCCGACATATGTGGGATGATCTTGCTATGCTATACAAGGAATATTTCGAGCAACATAAGATGTATCTTGAGGAGAAGTTGAGATACACAAGGATACATAAATGGTAGTGCATAGATCCCTTCCTCACTAGGTTGTAGGATATCTGAGACTAGTTGTTTGCAGTAGGGTCAGCACCCAAACCTAAAAAATTGGTACGATTAGCTCTGAACAACATTTCCAAAGAATGATATGTCTTCATCGAGAGTATTCTAGGCAGAGAAAAGTTTTCGGATTGTGATCAAATGTGGGTTTCTCTACAATAGGAGGAGATGAGGCAATATTGGTGAAGACCACCATCACTGACATGAGGAGCAATAGTGGGGTGAAGAAATTAAAGGAATAATAAAATGTGGTCATCACATCAAAGGGGCAACGTGAGTAGATACAAGGAAGAAGTACATTTACAAGGTGAAATTCTTTAAATGTGGTGAGCTTAGGCACCGTAGAAGTCAATGTCCTCTCGGAAAGAAGGAAAAAGGGGAGAAGCAATATCAGTAGTCTACATCTGTAGAGATCAATAGGTTGTCCTCTAGATTGGAGTATGAGTTTTCCATGATCACCGATATACCTGCAGGATTGTGGTGGGGTGATTTGGTTTTGTAGCCCTAGAGTGCCACAGGATGGGAAATATTCTTTAGGAGGTCCACCTCATGACTCAATACCTTGCTACGGGAGCCCATAGAATGAGTAGCGGGATGGATCAATGGAAGATGGTGTAATCAGATGCTAGATTGAAAGATGCACTAGCTAGTAGTGGTCAAATACTGGGTAGCATAGTGCAGTGTTCGCAACAGCGAAATTGGCACAAAGCGAATTCAACAATAGCGCAAAGCCTTCATGGATGTCCCAAAGACTAGTAGCAGTTAAAGACTCAGGAGACAGAGGCATCATACTGATAATAGTTGATTCCATATTTTGGATGTTTTTCAGCTACATATGTTATAGTTGTAGTGTTGGTAGCAGTTCAGCTTGGCCGATAGGAGCACAGATGTAGCATTGATCAAATTTGTGCAGTAGTTGGTGGGAAGTAGTAGCTAGACATCAGAATCGTGACAAGAGGTGGTGTAGAGACATGGTATTTCTTTAGTGGATTAGTGTGCTAGAACACATTCCTCACTAAGAGGGACTCTTAATTTTTGTAGCATCAAATATTGTCTAGCCATGAAATTTGGTGGAGAGTCTAGAATACATGTATTCTCCAAAATCTAGCAATCATTTCTGGAAATTGTACCTAGAGATGAATTAATTATAATAATTAATCTTTTTTTAATGGTTCCTATGTCTAAACTTAGGAAAACTAATTAATTAAAGGGTATTAATTAAGTCATGGTGAGAATCTTCTAGTAGAAGACATGGATCGAGTTATAGTTAATCTTAGCCATTGATTATGTTTTAATATTGGCCTTTGATGTCTTAACGAGATATTATAACAAAAAAATTGATGGGGGTTGGAGGAAACACTTGGAGCCACAAGTATTTTGAATTTACTAGCGAATCCAACTCTAGACTAGTAGGGTTGAGTTGCTGGAGAGATATATAATGAGCTCGAAATAGTGAGAGAGGGCCAGGGATAGTAAGTCAAGATGGATGTTTTCCACAGAGACATAGTGTAGAGCAGAGAGGTAGCACAATGCTTCAGAGGAGAATCCATATTTCTCTCAGGAGAAGCAGTGATTCAGTGCCAAAAACCGGAGTGGGAGACGGGAGGCCACGAGAATCAATATTCCAGACAACATATTATCAATTAACAAGAGATACGTTTGTCCGAGTTGTGGGATGAAACAAAACATAGACAGATGTAGGGATTGTGCAAATGCAACAGTGAACATGTCATATTGAGTCAGGGTCAGTGTGAGATCGCCAATGGGAATGAGATTTTTCTCACTAGACTTTATGTTAGTCATTTCTCTGTATGGATTGCTAGATTTGAAAATCCATAGATTTTTACTCAGATTTACTATTGCACAATAATAAAATCCTCAGTTGTTGCACCAATTTTCCTGAGTTGGGTTTTTTTTGGGACATTGATCCAAAAATAATTGTGTTATTTTCCTTGTGTGTGCTAGTATTTCTTCAAGTGTTTACTTCTTCCATAGTCTTATTTGTGTATGTTTCACTCTGATTGACTCAGTATTTGTTATAGCACATATTAAATAATTTTTTTTTTTAAATTTAAAAATTAGGAGAATTATTTCCAGTCGCTGCAATAGGAATCAAGATTCTTATTTTTCACACTCGACACCTCAACCATGGATGAACAGATAGCACCAATAGAGATCAAACCTAAACTCATCGAATAAGCCACACATAATCGAATCAGGGACACATATCAAGACCACTCACAAAAAAAATATTTGACTATATCAGGTTGTCAAAGTTAGCCAAATCCGTTACCAAGGCAAGTGCCTGACGAGGGACCATGTTTAGTAGAATTTTCCGATCTCATGGATGCACTCAATGAAATGGGTACCATTGCTTCCTAGATGGGGAGGACAGATTGAGGTGGATACTGGTGGCTATCTAACTATTCCAATTGGAGCCCACCATTTTTTCTTTCAGTTTAATTAATTATAGCATAATTTATTTTTTTGGCGGTATTTGAGGTCTTGAACTTCTAGAGCCATTTTAATGCCCTAAATGACATTATTTTGGAAAAAGAGAAAACCTAAATCTTTTTTATAGGGGTGAGTGGTCAAATTTGTAGTCCTTAGATATATATTTCTAATGAGATAACGTACATATAAAATGAAGATTATATGCCAAAGTTATGACCCTGTGAAGTTGATGTCCCAAATTACCCCAATGGGGCCCACCACCTTTTAGCCCTTCATCTCCTTGGGTTGCATTTTCGGATGCTTAGTGTTTTCCATTATTTATAAATAATAAATAGTCCTATAAGCTTCATTTTAACACAATGAATAAGGAATGTAGCCACCACATATCTTCTCAGAAATAAGCTACCATTGTCCGATCTAATTTATTTCCATTATGCATGTAACAATTTTACATATTGTCATTAATAAATTAAAGTTATGTTTCCATTGTAGCTCTATGTTTTTTTAATTTATGTATTTAATTTTTTCCCTACAAAAATTTAGATCAATTGTTGTGACCCTTACTATTGTCTTAAGTACTTAAGACTACAATTGTATCAATGGATATGATTTGGGTGCAATATTCATTATTTAGTAATACTTTTCGTTATGAAACTTCTTGTGAATATTTATTGTTACATCCATCATTTATATATGTATAATGCGATTGAGATATTTCCATTGATATTTTTCTATGAAAATCCTTTTGGTTGAAGTGATATAGCTTAAATTTGTTATTTGAGAATCACCACTTAAATTTTTCCTGTACAATTTTAAAATTGTTAACACCTATTTTTAAAATCATTTATGAGCACATAATTAGGTTAACACCTATTTTTAAAATCATTTATGAGCACATAATCAGGTTGCTTCTAGTTATTGATATATTTTCCTTAATGAGATATATTCTTTATAGTTTGTTTAAAGAAATCATTAATCCAGTGAGATGAGATTGATCATAGATTATAAATTCCATTAGTTTGGCGTCGGAACTAACCCAATTCCCACATTGACTTATGCCACAATCTCTATTTTCGACTTTGATTCTCATATATGGATTGCATATAACCAAAAACATAGTTTGAGTATTGAAATATATTTATCAGCGTTGTACAATAGTTTTAGCCCTGACCTTTTACAATACATCCTATAGTGTTTAAGTTTCTGAAAGATTCTCACGACACAAACACATTCAACAAAATTTACTAAGACATTTCTACAGTATAAAAATAATGTTTTAAATAATTAACCTTAAAACAAATCTAGTGAGTTCCCATTCCTCTTAAAACACACTCGCTTATTCAAATTTTTGTTCACATGATTTATGATATTTCCAGAGAAACATTTACAGAAATAATTCACAGAAAACATTCACAGAAACCATTTGCAGAAACCATCATTTAAAAAAAAATTAGCTTTTAAAGGAATCTCTACTAGAGTGGCTTAGGAATGCTTATTTCTGCAAGCACAGTTATGTTTCCATAGTAAATCACTAGGGGAGGGAGAATTCTCCTCCCAACAAATGATAATGGTAACACCACTAGAGCTCCCCACGAGTTGATTTCCCTCCACTACAATCTCTCTACACGATAGAGATCACTCCACGACAATCTCTTTACGATAGAGATCAAACCAGGTTTACTAGCGCTTATTTATCCAAAACATTCACAGACTGAGAGGTTTAGACATAAATTTCACTGGCCAACTAACTCAAGAATTTCTCTATGGTAGTGTCCCACCTCACCTCAAGAACATCTTATCTAAGGTACTGTGTTTTCTTCTCCTATTTATTGACTTCCTTAGGTTCCTCTATACCTTTTAGACTCTTTTATCCCCAATTAAAACATTTATCTTTAAAGAGAAGAGTAACTCTCCATTAACTACGCGATAGGGGAAATCCTCATTTAAGATTTTCCACCTTCCCATAATTCCTTGACTAACCACAACTAATCTTGTTAATTCAATTCAAATAAAATAAACATTCATATCTACCATTATATCATACCTTCTAGTAGCCTTGAGTCTACCAAGTTACTTCTACTATAACTAAATTAAAATATTTAGTATATAATGAGGGGTATTACGTCGATGCCATTGGTTAATGTCACAGTTATATGATGATGGATCTAAGGCATTAAAGCATAACATTATATATATCTAATACAAAAATATAACTCAAAATATAGTTTTATTTCATATAAAAAAAAATTATTTACTT
>APFE031548925.1:158466-177889 GCA_000404065.3 Pinus taeda
ATATATAAACATTTTTGAAATATATATGACAATTACGAGTAACAAGGGAATCGTGTCTTAACAAATGTAGTAGTATATTTTCTTAGTGTCATATCAGTATATTATGCCAAGAATATGGGAACCAAATATAGTAAATCTAATATAAACACTCAAATTCACATGATTATTCTCACTGTTTCGTAGTTTCAAAGTTGAGTAAAATTTGTTGACTAAAGTCACCATAATAGTCTTGCTTCAGGTTTTACATCTATATTCAACAATCAATATTGGCGTAATAAGATTTTGTTCTTTATGGTATAATGAAGGTTTTCTTCTCATTTTTAAATTACATTTTAGAGTTTTTATATAGACTAAAGAAATTAGAATGATTGTATGTAATAGAATGCTTGTATGGAATCTAAACAAAATGTCTGTTGTTAACTTGGTAAAGTGATCCAAGTCTATAATATGTAAAATATTATACAAACTTGCCATCTTTAAAATTGAGTTAAACATCTATGAATTCCAAACCCACATTGGTTTATGTGTAGTTTTCTCTTTTTCTTTTCTTTTTCTAAATTAACAGTTGAATAGTTGTAATGGACTGGTAGAAGAGTCTTTATTGGGTGCTATCCAGAAATGCATGCTTACTCATCAACAAAATTTGTATTTAAAAGTAAAATCATAAAATGGGGTATATTAATAAAGGGAAAATAATTGACAATTTGTTATTAAAAACTTTAGAATTTATAAAAAATTCTCTCCATCTTTAAAATTCAGGTTAAACATCTATGAATTTGAAATCCAACTTGGTTTATGTGAAGTTTTATCTTATTTATTTTTCCACACTGAGAAATCCTATCATAATTTAATAGTTGAATAGTCATCACTGGCAACTAGAAGAGTTGTCATTGGTTGTGTGATGTCCCCAGAAAACTGTAATAGTTTTATTTTACTAAAGTTAAAAAACTGGATATTATGTTTATTGTTTGAATTAAGTATTTAAATTTGATAATTATAAAGAAATCTATTTTGGAGTGTTAACAAATCTTGTAAAATTTTCAGATCATGAAAATTAGGATAGGCACTTGCCTAACCCTAACTACCTCCCTAATTATGAATTCTCCAAAGAAAGTACTCAAGAAGGTATACCTGGGATACCTGAAAGAACCATGATGAGGAGAAAGGGAGATAATATTTTTTTGTGTTGAGAGGTGACACAGGAAGGAGGCTAAGTCTCCTGGTGACCAAATAGCTGAGACACTATGTGTGAAGCTATCCAAGAAGACATTTCTCTTGTGAGAAAAGCTCATGGAAGACTTGGCCCTCAAGGCAAGTGTCATGGTTGGGAGGATTGAAATTTGTTGAATCACAAAAGTGACTTCAATAGTTGATTTTTCTTATAAGACTGAATTTAGGTAAGTAAAACAACTTGCAAAAATTCTTTTAGTTATGAGCTTGTATAGTAGAATCAACAGTTCTGGAAATGCTATTATTTGAAACTTGGATTTTAACATTGTACAGTAGTATCTAGAAAATAACGAAAATAAATAACCCAGAAAACTATCAAATGAGTAGTTTCTAGTTAAATCATAGATCCAACGTATTAAAACATTCATAAGTACAAACTCAGTTACATACTCATAAACATATCTCTTAGAAAGGAAAGAATAACTGAACAAAAGCAGTAATATCGAGAAAGAAAAATATTTACTTTTCACATTAATTAGAAGGAGATACGTAGTTGTTTCACTATCAGATTAAATCAATACAATAAAATAAAAATAGATGAGAAACTCGGGCTGAAGCCTGTTTTGTTATTACTTACGAAAGCTAAATGAATCGAGATATACGATTGGCAAAAGAAACCCTCTAGCCATACCACAGTGCTTTACTACAAAAATCATAATGCACCACAGACATAGAGAGAGCCTATGATTGATTAAGAAATAAGAACCGAGCCCTTAGGATCAGATACGCCCATGTACTAGGGTAAGAATCCAAGCCTTAGGCCACACCTTAGTTAAGGGAAAATATGTGCATAACCACAGAAAAAAAAATTGTGGAAAGTTATTCATTAATTCAAGGCATTCACTGTAGAAAAACTTATATAACAAAACCCAGAATGTGTTGAGGGCATTGAATTTTGATGCATGAGAAATTAATCCAGGTTCAACTTTGAACAAAGGAAAAAAAACGTAAACAACAACACCAATTCTTAGATAACCAAAGGAATACATAAAGTTCGATGAATAGTGAATAAGAACTATAGTAAAAAAAATTATCAGTCCTCAGATTGTATTATCGTTAATATCAATTTCGATATGTCAACAGAAATACAGGATTCAGTCATTACAGTTCGATAATGTTTCGTAGCACATAGAGAAACCAACACTGTCGAGTATGGCTTGGAACCTTCCAGCGTATCCCTATGGGTTTTCCGTATAAACCCATGACCGAGAACAGTCACCTGAGAGGACTTATATGTATATCCTTTTAACGAAGGAAATAACATGAAAACAACTACAACAACGAGCCTCAAGGGGATAGCCTTCCGTTCAAACAAAAATATATACAACTTGTTCATTGAGTAAATAACACAACTGAAATCGAAACCCTTCCGAGGGATATTGTGAAGGACTAGAGACTGTCAGTCTCTCTACCATTAGAAGAATGCAAGCAAGAATTATAAACATACCTGTAGATTCTTAGAAGTCCTGAGCATGTAGTTGTGCCAGAACCTGGATGAGTCAACCTTGGAGGATCCTTGGAGTGCTGGGACTTCACCAAGAGAACCTGAAAATCAATCACAAAGAACAATTCATTGAACAACTTTAAAATTTCAACTATGGAGACTCCTGTATGTGGAGAGGAAGTCCAAGGTCGATAGAGTAATTTACCTGATAGGGCCACGTATGGGCGATAGAACCACCAACTTAGAACCCTCACGCCTTGTCCAACCATAACGATTACTATACCAAAAACACCTAAGAATGAAAGCCTGGTAATATGACAAAATAACTAGAGAGCCGAGAGCAGAGCTGATAATTGTAAAACAAACCCTCCATAATTCTCAGGCAAAGTTAATAGAAGACCCATCGGCTATTAGATGAAGGCGCAGGAGTGTACACTGTTGATGTAACGAGAAGGACAAGGCTGGAGGGCAGTCAGCGAGAGAGTCGAGACCTGCTCCTGCCACAACTCAGATGCAGAGGAGTTTAGCATTAATACCGTATGTATGTTATGTGTATTAATTTTATAAAAAATTATCCTCAGACATAAATGAAATGTACCGCGTATTACTCTCGGGTTATATGAATAATAAATGACAGATTTATATGTGTGATAGGTAAGTGAATTTTTTTGTAGGTGGTAAAGGTCTGTGGTAAGTTTTAAATTTTTTCTTTATTTATTATTTTCAGCTATATGGAGATGTGATATGGTGTTATTAATAATTGCATTTTTACTCATCATGAAAATTTGTACTTAAAATGAAACTCATAAAATGGGGTATAGTAATAAAGGGAAAATAATGAACAATTTATTATCAAAATCTTTATAATTTAAAATTTGGGGAGCCTACTTCTATATTTAACTATAGCACCCAGCTTTTCTAAGCTGTTTTTTCCAATTTTACCCTTTTTCTTCTAGTTTATATAGCCCCCATTTTTTCTTATATTCCTTTTCCAATTTTACCCTTTTTTCTTATAGTTTTGGTTTAGGGTTTTTGCATGCACTTATATAGGCTTCCATTTTTCCAAATATTCATAGTATTTTATTTTAATTTAGCTATATTTAAACTAGAGGCTACTATTTTTCCAAATCTTCATAGTCTTTTATTTTAATTTCTCTATATTTAAACTAGTCAACACGTACTTGCTATGTAGCTTGTTAAATCCATGAAATATTTTGAACGCTTTTTTATATAAGAAAGTTATAAAAGTCAATTATATTAATAATATTACCTATTAAAATATATAAATCAAAATATAAGTAATTATTATTATTATTCATTTCAATTTCTTTTTATAGTAGATTGATGTTATTTATAACTTTAAAAAACAAATATTTATATAATAAATAAAATATATTTTAGTATTATGATTAATATTATCCTGAACATTTGAAGAAAAAAATTATAGACATTTATCATTTATTAGAGTGAAAAATGAAAGTACTAATCCCCATTTTTTTTTGCATAATTCTAAATCCTTCGCATGTATAAACACCCCCCCCAACACACACATGCACACACCACATATTATATATACACGATTTCATTATTACAACATTCCATTTTATTTAAAATAATTCATGTATATATATATATATATATATATATATATTATATATATTATATATTCAAAATTCAAAGTGTAACCGCCCCTCCTAAATCTACCCAAATTCACAAGCTCACTACGTTGGACATGAGACAAGTGTCACTATGATATGACCTAATCTCCAATGTTCCAGTTAAGGAAGTGGCGCCTATAAAATGAATACATACTCACATCCTACAGGGACTATAGATCACTAAAGAGTTGAACAACCACCATAGGTTGTCAATCCTTGATTTCTAACTCTTTTTCTTTGACTTAACACCCCCATTGCATGCATAACAAGGCTAGAGTACGGTTATAGGCCTCCAACCACAATGAAAAGACTCCTTTCATGCTGTTATGGCCTAAATCCTTTGGTTTTGAGCATGTGGTCCTAAGATCCGTGACACCTTTTTAAGCCAGCCTCCATACAACTACCCGAAATTACGTGACACTTTCTAGAATCATAATTAACATGGAAACAATGGAAAGAATTCAACTTGAAGAAAGAACTTGACCCATAGACTATCTAATCCATAAAAAAAATTTGATCAAACATATGCAAAACATGTATGCGACAGGTCATGAATGCATATCTGATCATAAAATGATAGTATTAATATGAGAATCACCAACAAGGTCCTAATCCCTCTCTAGGTTGCTACAATGACACTTGTTAATTCATGCATTCATCAACCATTCAATAACCTAAAAAAACATGTCAAGGTCCATAGATAGAATATATCATATAAGCGACATATAACTAGCAAATAAAAAACATAAAATCCATGGAAAATTATCCATAACATCTCTATAATCAATTCAAATTCTCATATATAGCAATATGAAAAATGTATCTCTTAACACATGAAATTGCAAACCAAGTCAGGGACTTCCATGAACCACATGACCATAGTTTGGGATAAACAAAATATCCCTTTTAGGCAATCACCCTTGTGCTATATTTCAAGCATGAATGTGGGATCTCATGGAATAAACCAAGAGAAAACAAACCAGGCTTCTAGAGGCCAAATCACCTTAACCCTCAACGATAACGATTCCACCTCTACAGTCTGGAAATCCCCTCCATCAACTATATTGGTCTCTAACGAAGTTGTCCATGGCTCCAAGAAATAGTAACTCAACAAATAAACTTCTATGGATCCAGACTATTTTTTGCAACTGTTGCTCCAAGGACTACTAACTCAACCCACCAAGAACTCGAGAGTGGTTAACTTATGACTCCAGGAACTAACAACTCAACTCAGGTTGTTCAATGTCTTCCTAAGAATCAGTTCCAATGCAAATCCATAGGGAACGTAAGCACCAACCCTAAAGAACAAGTGGAAATCCCAGAACACTATCTCTATCCAGGAAATGGAAAGGCAAGGTTGAAAACCTTGTCAATCAAAGAAAATATACATTCAAATGAAATCACATAACCAAGGAACCACATGTATATATCATGCATCCAAAAATCAGCATGCTAAATATCACATGGATATTGTTACCTACAATCCACAACTAATTTATGACCTTACCTGTCATTTCCCAATATTTATATTACACACCCATGATTTTCTCACTTGCTTGTCCAAGTGCTTGTCCTCTCTCCCTTGCTTATCTTAACCAAAGAATGAGGTAAAAGTAGTCGACTATTTCTCATGTGCTTTTTTAATCATTGATGCCTCTATTTTCTCAATTTTCATTCATTTTCCTCTGTTTTCCTTAGCATAAATATTTGTGTCCCTTCACCTCCCTTTTCTCCTATTTTCCATACTTACCATAATTAAATGCCAACTATTGTTGGAAATAGGGATAATACTGAGATGGGGGTGAATTAATACTGACGCTAATTTTTACTTTTATCCCAATTTTTATTTATTCTTTCAAACTTGGCATCCACTTAAATGAGAGAAGCGCACATTTTGAGAAACAAGCATATGACATAGAGGTTTAACATTAAAAACCTTTTAGGAGAACAACCATCAAAGCTTCTTTCAGTGAGCCAGCACACGCATGAAGCACAAATTCTATTTTATTGTCTTCTAGCACACACTAGTAGGAAACACCAAATCACTGCTTTTGCAAACACCTGATCAACATACCAAAAGCACCATCTTAAGCACCAGCTTGCATCTCCTTGGATTTATGAAAGAACGAACTTGCAGGAGGTAGCAATGCCCAACTCTTCTCAGACACCTACTAGAATGGAAGCACCAACTTCATGTATTAGGGTCCAACCCTCACTCAAAAGAAAATTTATTTCTCACTATAATTGTCAACCTCTCTACTTCTTTTCAGCTATGTTCTCCTCAAAATCCTTTCGTCCAACACAAAACTTTGTCCCCTACACACTCTGTAGCAACTAATTGTTCTGCTTGACGATCTACACTAATACCCAACACTCGTTCCTCTCTACCCATTGTATAGCAACACACTCACATGGGCTCTCTAATCTTGAACTTCTCTTTCTAATCAGGTGCACATGCCCTCTTCTTGGTAGTGCACCTCCATAATACTCAAACTCCATAGAATATACTTTATTCTCAACCCTCTTCTATTCTACTCACTTTCTCATCCTCTTAGAGCATCGCTGGAAAACTCTGGGAATATTTCATCTGCATAGGCACACTCAGCCTCTCTTTGTAACACTAGAAGACATGGCATCTCCTTAGTTGTGCACACACACACCAAGATCTCCACACAGCTCTATTAGCAATTCTACATATCCCCCATTTCTCAACTACAATCTTGGTTTTCATTTCACTAAAACATAGTGAAGGATGTTGTATTTGTCAGCCATCACCCTACCATTCACATTATCAGAGTGTACCTGTGCCTAGCTTCTCCATATTGTTGTTGTGTCTCATTGCTTGAATTCTTCTATTGCAGCATTAAACAAAAGAATGGGCTTCATTCACTAACCATCTACGAATGTAGTACACTTAGTGCAAGGAATGTCTACATGAGTTGATTTCAAACTACTGAGAAATAATTCTCAGTAACACTATAGACTTAAGGGGCTCTTCCATTAAACTCAACTTATGTTGACTGCATGATTCTTTAACAATGAGGCCATACTTTTGAATTTCCTTATAGACATGGTAAATTTTAGGGGCGAATTTTAGCCCAAGGGTGAAATTTAAGGGCTTTTCATTTTAGAGAGGATTTTGTTTTATAAAACACCCATTTCATATATTTAGCCCAACTTTTATTTAAAAAATAATTATTTTTTTCATTTTTACCAAAAAAAGGGGCAGATAAACTATGAAAAGACTCATTTGACCCAATTTGGGAGTTTATATTCTATTACAATCGCCTAATTTCTGCTTTGCAATGTTAAATTCATTTAGAATCACCCATTTTCTTGTTTGGGAGGTTGTATTTGGTCCCAATAAATATAAATATTAATAAATTGGAGGTATGGTAAATAAATAAAACCTCTTTTTATACTTACTCCAAAGGTATGGTAAATAAATAAAAATATAAATTAAACTAGAGGTATGGTAAATTAATAAAAATATAAATAAACGAAGAGGTTTGTAAATAAATTAAAACATTTTTTTTATTTTACTCAATAAGTCACCTTATATTTATGAACACTCAAGGGTGCAAATAAATAAAAATATAAATAAAGTGGAGGTATGGTAAATAAATAAAACCTCTTTTTATATTTTTTTTTCTCGGTAAAACTATTATATTATTTACATTAACAGAGAACAATTACAACATTACTGACAAAAAGAACCAGCTGCCTGGAGGTAATGGCAGCGTGGAACAACAGAGTTTGTAGTCATTGAGGACGAACCAAACCTTTAGGCTTTCTCATGCAGGGGGGCCAGAGGAGTCAAAAAAATCATTCTCGTGCACGGGAGCCCAAAAACGTTTTGACACAGACCAATACCCAACCACATAGAAAAAGTCCTAGAACCTGAACAAAGACAAATTCTCTACAGCATTGACACAATTACATAGCCGAAAACATCAGAATTGACAAAAGCCCTCACTATCGTGCTGCATAACCTGAGAAAAAGCCATAGTTTAATCTTCAGGAGCCTCCTCCACTATCCTGCACCACCCGAATTCCTCCAAGTCCTGAGCTTGGACCTCCTCCTTAGTAGTCAGGATAGGCTCCATCTTGATGTCCTCATTCTCGCTGATCAACGTCTCCCTAGTGCTCATCGAACTTGCAATTGGCCTTTCCGTTACCTTCACGAGATCTGCAGAGGTCGTCTCCATGGCTCTCGTGGAATCAACAATTGGCATCCTCTCCCGTTAGGCACTGGATTCGCCCTCTTCTTGGGCCTCCTCAATGAAAAGCACCGAAACATGGGCACTGATCCAAGGATGGTTCAGAGAGCTGTTGAAAGTGAGTATTGATGAGCCAAAGTAGGGTGAGGAAGAGGACCCAGGAGAGCTGGCATCCAGAAATTGGCTGGGCCGAAGAAAGCTGGCACCTTCAGCATGAGGGCAATGGCAATGGCAATGATGGGAAGCCTCTTCGTCGACTGGAGGGCGTGAGGACCCACCTTGGGTAGTGCCTCGATGGATGAGCATTCGTTGTCGAGGCTGGGGCATGACTGCAGGGCCGAATAGAGCCTCTTTTCCCAAAGCCGAATTGGAGCTCAAAACATAGAACAAACCAAACACAAGCGGGGGAATAGACCAACCAGATGGGCGAGGATCCTACATGAAGGTCATATACCAAACAGATGGAAAAATGCTAGGAGCGACCACAATTGGGGGAATGACGAAAGGCTGCAAGCCAGAGCTCATCCCCAGCAGCGCCAGTGGCAGTAGAAGAAACCCGAACAAAGCCTGAATTAGCATGGTGAATCCAATGCTGCAACCGTAAATAATGCACCCACATTTGCCTCGAGGCGCTCCCGCCATTACTGTGGCGTTCATGGGAGCCGAGGAGCCGAGCCCAGTTATGCATGTGGAGGTGAACGGAGCATTAATGCTCCTCTGCTATGTTCCTTTATTCCATATCCTGCACCACTGAGAATGTCCCTTCGCCCATGTGGACACAACACTTCTGCGCATGGCGAGTAGGTGGCCTTCACTGATCGCCTGTCTCATTGCCTTGATTACAGTCTTAAGCACCTGCATCCGGGGACCTCTTTTTATATTTAGTCCATAACCCTCTCTCTATTTAAGAAGGCTAAAAAAAGAGGTTTTAATTAAGTGAATCCTATGGGCCAAATACTATATTTATAAAATATGTATCGTAAACAAATAAAAATATAAATAAACGACATCTATGGTGAGGTATGGTAAATAAACAAAACATTTTTTTATATTTACTCCATAAGTCAACTTATATTTAAGAACACTCAAAAAATGGGTTATATTTGGGTGAAGCCCATTGGCCAAATACTATGGGCCAAATTATTATTAATACAATGCAAAAAAACATTATTAACCCTAATATTGGTATTAATCAAAATACAGATGGCACATGGTATTGACCCATGGTATTCATGTGGAATGTAGCCTATTTAAAGGGGTAGTTAAACCACCATAGATCCATATTTACTCTCGATTTACCAAGCCCCGAGAGGGATTAAATATCGTGATATGCAAACTAGAATAGAGTGAAAAAATACTTGATCCCTGTCGGGGGGCTTGGTAGATCAAGCATAAAATTGGATCTTGTAACTTAATGCCCCTTAAACATTTTAACTTGGTCAAAATAAAAAATAAAATAAAAATCAATTATTAATTTTATTAATTTTTATAAATTACTTGTAGTAGATTTTAAGCTCCAGGTTTATGATAACCCATGGTAATACCATGGTATTCATGTTATCATAGACTATTTAAAGGGGAAATTATATTAGCTTAGATCCATCTTAATTCCAGGTCTACCAAGCGCTGAGAGGAATAAATAGATTTCATCCCTCTAAGAGTGGTAGATATGGAGTTAATATGGATATAAGTTCATTTTTATGATAATGAAGATATTAAATAGACTTAGGAAATTATATTGTAATAAACATCTTAAGGTGAATGGTTAAAGCTACATTTAGTCACTTCGGAAAATTTAGTAAAAAATACCAATATCTCCATTAATATTGGCTTTTCCGATTTAACAAAAAAAATTAAAACAGTGAAATCTTATCACTCTTTCTGCATTACTCTCGTAGAAGAGAGATAGTCACTCCCTATATTTCCCACCATTTTTCAAACCTTCTCAATATGATATCTTCGTGAAAAAGTTAAGTTACTAATGTTGCATTAATTGTTTGGAAAATATGTTGGTTTGTACAACCATTCATCTTCTATGTTATACTTAGTTTTTCATAATGATCTGTAGTGATGTTACAAAGGTGTTAAAAAATGCAAGATGTATGGTGGTAGTGTATTATGCTAATAAGCAATTTAGATTGGGAGAGATGTAATTAAATTTTATTATTTAATTGAAGACTTCCAATTAAAATAATAATAAGTCTACATTAATATATTTATATATTGATTGGAAGGCTTCTAACAATGGTCACCTCTTTCCATGAGATCCCCTTCAGGCCTTTGGGATACCTACTACTCTTTTATATTATATAGTTGGGGCTTGCTACTTGTTGGCGTGTTGGGGTAAACAAACTTGATGTGTTTATTTTTATCTCAGAATTGGAATCTATGGAATAAGAGAGAAATTTGATAGACAAAAGTAGTAGAGAAAAGACTAATCTCTCCTACCTTGACAAAAATGGTGGTCAAGATCAACACCTACAAGAGCTTTGTTGTGGAATATTATCAAACCTAATATAATGATACCAAAGAGTGTATAGTAAGAACCTAGACAAACATGGCCACTAAAACTTGCAACATTGTTTGTAGGAAGAGAAAATTATGTTTCTTTTTTCCAAACATGTATGTTAGTATATTATAGTTTAATGTATAGGTTTTCCTATTATCATATATGGTTTCATACTTTAACAAAACATTCTCCAAGACATCATAATGTTTTATTATTCAGTGAAATATTTGCCAAGATCTTACAAGATTTTATAATTCAGTGAAAGATTTTCCATGAATTTATAAGATAATATAATCTACTAAGAGATTCGCCAAAAAAATTATATATACATACTATATTATTGATAAAATTTCTTGCCATTTTTCCTATGTATCATGGGGATTTTCCCATTTATTATACATAGAAATTTAGGGTGTTTCTTAAAATTTTCCCTCCTCATAGAGGCTAACATGTACCTCAGACATGAATCTCCTTTGTGTAATCAAATATTTTGTTTTGAGGCATTTTTCTTCATTTAATGCCTTGTAGCATGCATGGCAGATTAGAGGTGGATTACTTCTGCTCAAGGTAGACCCTTTAAATCATCATGCACAATTGTGGTCCTTGATGTGTTGACTAAACAATCTCTACAGATGGCATTACTCTAGCGACACCAACCTCACTATGCACATTTACATAGCTGCTTTAGCCTTGCATATTCCAAATATGACCCATGCCAATTTGGCTCACAATGTCCAAGTGTTGTTGACCCATACATTCTTTGAGTGCTTTCCTAACTCAGTTATGGAAAATATCTAATTTGGCATAAAATTCTAGATTCTTCCACATCATCTTCTTATGTCATACTCACATCATCTAAGCCACATGGAGCCTTCTATATGGTGACACATGTCACCTAGATATGGCTAGTTAGGCTACCAAGATTGTCAAATCTTCCTACAACCTGTCCTTCATACTTCCACCTCACGTTGACGTCATCGACAGTGTTGTTGCCAACTCGCGATTGTAAGCCAATCACATTCTTCCACTTGCTTTCTTTTATTGGGTCACACATATGTCGAGGGTTAGGATTCAATATTTTTCTCATACTAGACTTTGTTAAATAACCTAACCTCTGGCTGGTCCTTACTAGACCTCTCTCTTGACTTGGTTGACTACCTACTAATCCATGTGCCCACATAGGATTTGGTCCCACATAGGTCAAGGGTTACAGGATCAAGATTTTTTCCTACCAAATCTATTACTCAACCCAAACCTTTCAACATGCATGACATTGCTTCAGGATCTATCCAAGTCTTGAGGAATGAGCTTTTCTATATGCAAACTTCAACTTCATGTAGGTCCTCATCCAAAAGGATTTTTCTGAAATTCAACATACCATTAGAAAGATCTTCTAGAAAACTATCAAAATATGCAATTTTTTAGGAGAAACTAAGTTGATCACTTGATTTATAATATCCTCCAAAATAGAGCACTTCCAAAGCTCATAATCATCATTATATGGCTTCTCTACTAAGCCTTCGACTATGATGAGTCTCTATAGAACATTACAACAACCATGGGACTCGCCATGAGAAACATGTTGATTAATGCCAATATTTTCTATCTTTGACCTCAATTATAGTCTTCTTGACATCAATGCCAACATACCAAATGCTACCTACCATTCAGACAATTTTAGCTATCCAAGAATCTCCCCCTTTTACAATGATGGCAATACCTCTTCACTTCTCCACATTCATGGCCAATCCTCATGTTTCTTCCACAAATTTCCTTTTGTGAGCCCCTAATGTATTTTTATCCACTCATTAGGCCATCAAATCTTTCTTTGTAATAATATTCCCTCCCTCTTTCAAATCGATGGAAAAGGGATACAAGATGCTTCTTCTCCCTCTTGAAATCATATATTGTCAATGACTCAGGGTTCAATTGCTAATGTGAATTCTTCTCCACGAACTTCTCTTGAAGGAGTGATAGCTATTGCTTCTCTCTAAATTGAACATGCATGATATGACCCCCCTTAACATATACTGCCTCTACTTTGGGTAATCCTCTAGTTCTAAATGCCTTAAGATTCTATTTATATACATTCCCTCCTAATGCATATTTTCTAGCATTTTAAGGAAATTGACACCAAATAAAAATCCTCATGGTATTGGTGCTACTACAAATACCATTCTATCATGATGCATTTTGTCTTACTCTTCACTACTGTTGTTGCTACTGCTACGACTTTTCCCACTTCTCGTGAGCATCTTCATTAATCAAATATGCTCCCTGTGAGATCACACTTCTTCAAAGAGGGCTTTCTCCTTGAATGACACCACTTGCACCAAAAGGTTGACACAAATTGGAAAATATATGACTATAGCTTTAATAGATCCCTCAAAAAAATACATGACCATTTTCACAAAAAAGGGTTCTCCATCTGAAACAAAGACAACCAATTAGGATAGCTATACGAATTGAAGGCTAAGGGACATGCGAATCTTGTAACAGATGTGTTTCATGAACAAATGATAGATAGGGAAAATCACATTCACAATCTTAAATGAAATAAGGGTATTTCAACCAAGGTGGAAACCTTTCATTTACCCAACAATCTTTATTTTTGAGGTTGAAAATCATTTCCTTATACTTCTCACTAAAGCATCTCCCCTTAAGCCAATGCTCTATGAAAGCCTTCAATTACTTCCTTGCATCTGTGTGGGGACATATCCTATGGACATGACATCATCGTAGGCTTCTTGTTATTCCACACTTCTATTGTAACAACTCTTCTTCCACAACATAAAGTATTCAATGTGTACTCCTCATGAAAGTATGTTGGTTCCACTCTCATCTTTCTTGCAATGCTGATATATTTAAAATAAACCTATTCATTAATGTAATCAGCAAGGGAACTCAAACATACCTTTGAAATTCAGATGCACTTATGATTATTTTTTTAATTGATTACGTCTGAATTGTTCAGTCTCTCTCAAGGCCATGCTCTTATTTTAATGAAGAGAGATAGAGGATCCACTCCCCCTGAGCTGATCAACCTCCTTCTTCTTTGAAAACCTTCAATGTATGAGTCCTACGAAGGGAATTACTTTCCATCGTCTTCCTTGCCTTTGTTTGGGATCTATCCTGACTGTGCAAGCCCAGAGGAAACTTCTCCTTCAACTCCTCTTTATTCGCACAAATATTCTTGGAATACTTATGTTTTACTAGAAAGTTAGAAATAATTGGGTTATTTCTCCCTTTCCTTGAATATTGCACTCATTACATTTACCACATGGGAAGGATTTTATCACAAGAATACGAGGCTCATCCCTCTTAATTTTTCTCTATCTTTTCTTCATAGTAGAGTCAACTCCTTGATGATTTATCCTTCCATCCTTCCATTGCTCAACATGCTCCCTTTACAAAAAAAATCCTAATATAAAATCAGTTTCCTCTATTTTCTTCACTGATCATGTTACTCCATGGACATGAATATTATGGGATGCATGCTTCACGTTGTTGACCTATGAGCAAAATTTCCACAGTTGTATCATTCAAGATGGCTTCAGAATGGAGCGAAGGAACTTCCATATGTGTTAGTATTCTTGTCAAAAATTCCATTACTGCCAACATGCTTACTCCTAGCCAACAAATCTAGTTTTCTTGAATGCCATCTATAGTATATGGCCTTATGCCAAAAATTGTTGAAAGAAAAACAATAACCATGATTTTTTTTTTTTTGATAATGGAAGATACCTTTTCTTTGAGGGCTTTGTCCTTGAGGGGTATAGGACCTCCTATTTATTCTTAATATACCACCCATAGTAGTTTTGATTATTGTCTTGTATTCATTTTTTCTATTGCTTGGATCTCTTATTCTCATTTCCTCATTATCATTTCTTACCATTCTTATGCTTCCTTTTCTTCCCTTGTTGTCATCATTATCCGAGAAATTATTTTTCTTTCTTGTTGTTAGATTTTTAAATTGCTCTTAAATGGGTGGTTGACCCTCCAACCTCTTCCTTCTTGGAGCTTGGTTCTTCTTTGAATCCAAAAGAAACCTTGGTGAGAATGGATCTATGCTTAACAAGAATCTCATTCAAATAATTTTTTCTCTCCTCAAGTTTCTCATCTTGAGAAAACTCTTTATTTTTCCTTTGTAGGTCATGGCTCAATGATTGCACTTCATTTTGTAGACTCTCACAGTGATCTTCTCTTTCATCTAGCTGAATGGTTAGCCTCCTATTCAAACTTGAAGTCTCTTCTTCTTAAGAATTTAGATCAAATGTTTTTTTCTCAACTTCTCATTCTCAAGCTCATACTCATGTAACCACTCCTTTTGCTTGTGATTTACTTCTGATAGATCCTTCATCACTCTTAGAGTAGAGATCAACTTCTTCCTAAACTACATCCTTTCATCTAGATCATTTTCTTCGCTATCAAAGGTGCTAGCTAAGTGACCACAGAGATCTAAATTCCTCTCTTGGTCCATGGGGTCTTCCACATGTTTGATGAGTATCCCTTCTTCATCATTTCCAGTGACACCCTTATTCTCTTCATGGGATATACTTTTTACTTCTTCACAGCATCCCTCATTTTCTATTACTACTAAATTGGGTCTCTTTCACAATAACTAGTTGTATAGATGTCCTCATATTCAAAGGAATAATATGTACAACTAGTCCCCAAATGACCTATCCCTTTATATTTATCACAAAAAAAACCTCACCTTGTAAGTAGCCTAACATATCTCATGATTCTTCATCATCATATTAAGAGTGATGAGAAGAAACTTGGGCATTAAGAGGAACATCTTCAATATTCATAGCATCATTTTTCGGGGATCATTTCTTCCATTTATTCCTTCTCTTCTTCTCATTATTAGCAACCTTCACAGTATCAGGTTCACTTCTTAAGAAACAAGGTTCTTCAACATTCTCTTGAGTCGCATAGCTTTCTCCTACATATAGACATTGCCATCTATCCAACATTTCCTTTGCTCACTCACAATTCCTCACTTTATCAATGTTTGTCTTAGACAATCCTTTCATGATGATTTTCTTAGCTTATGTATTGAACTCATTCCTCTCTCCATATATCACACACAATCCAATTTTTTTCATTGATTATCATCAAATTAGCCTCCATTCTAATATTCCAGAGCTCGCAGACTAATCTATTTAGAAATAGAACTCCTTGTGTTGTCAGCCAAACTTTATTAGCCATTGTTTCCCTTGGATCTGCCTTCAAGCAGTTAAGTTTTTCCTGAAGGAACCTAGATCTGATAACAATTTTTGGAAACAACCTTAATACTAACAGGGGGTGAATCAATATTAAGGATAATTTTGACTTTTATGCCATTTTGTTTCGACTCATTCAAACATGGCATCCACCTAAATGAGATCAACCATTAACAAACCTAACAACATCCATATTAATCAACACAATCACACACATCATGAGAAGCACATATATGACACAAAGGTTTAATGTGGAAACCCTTCCAGGAGAAAGACACCAAAGATTTCTTTTGTTATTGATGTAAAAATAAGAGAAACCACTATATTACGTCAATTTGTTTGTGAGCCACCACTCAGAGGAGGGACCAACTCTCTTCGATTGTTTCTAGCACCCACTAGGAGGAAGAACCAACTCCCTCCTTTTTGAGGCACTTATTGAGCCTACTAGAAGCATTATTTGAAGCACAAACTTCATCAATTTGTTGCAAGCATAAACTTGTAGTTCCTTGGATCTATGGAAGCACCAACTGGCAGTAGGCACCAACCACCAAGTCCACTCAAACACCCACTACAGTTGGAAGCACCAACTTCCTATATGCAAGCTCGATCCCACACTCAAAAGAAAAATTATTGCTCACTGAAATTGGAAGCCTATCTAATTATTTTCAACTATGCTCTTCTGAGTAGCATTTTTGCCCAGGCAACACTTTTTCCTCTCAACACTCTGCCACAACCCATTGTTCTTCTTGACAATCTCCAATAATATGCAACAATCTATGCACCCTGTGAACTCCGCATCAACATACACACATGAGATTTTTCCTCTTAGCATTATCTTTCTAATAATGAACACATGGCCTCTTCTTAGCAATAGAACCACACTCAAATATCTCCACACAGATCACACTCCATAATATATACTCTTCTTTGAACCCTCTTCTATTCAGTAGGATTTCTCAGCCTCTCGAAGAATACATAGAAAAATCAAGGACTCCTCCCTCTTCATAGGAACACTTAGCCTCTCTCTATATTTTTGGAAAACTTGGCCTCTCCTCAATAGTGCACCCATGCACTGAGATCTCCACATAGTTGTATCAACAATGTTGCATACACCCCCGCTATTTCTCAATTGTAATAATAGTTATTGTTTCACTAAAACAAAGTGATCAATGTTCTATGTCAAACATCACTCTGTGATTCACACTATAAGAGTGTACCTATATATGACTTATCCTTGTTTTTGTTTCATCTCATTGCTTGAATTATACTACTATAACATTAAACCAAAGAATGGGCTTCGTTCATTCACCAATTGCGGCTGTAGTAAAATTAATTCATGGAATGTTCACATAAGTGTCTTTGAACCTGTTGAGAAATAAATCTCAATCACACTATAAAATAAAGCAACTCTTCCATTAAATTCATCTTGTACTAACAATATGTCTCTTTAAAGTTGAGGATATAATTTTGAATTTCCTCACAAAGACTAACACGTACCGCACAAATGGCTCTCCTTTGTGGAATGAATTTTTTTTTGAGTTTTTTTTCTTCATCTAATCTCTTGTAGCATGCATGAGAGATCATATGTGGCTTACTTCTACTCAATACAGGCCCTTTAAATCATCTTGCAAAAGTGTGGTCCTTGTTGGCTTTATTGAATGATCTTACACATGTCCTTACTCCAACAACACCAACTATTTTGTGCACATTTCCTTAGCTTCTCTAGACTTGCTTATTCCAACTATGACCATGGCCAATTTTTCCCACAATTCCAAAGAGCCTTTGACCCCTACATCCTTTGAGTTCTTTCCTAACTCTATTAAGGAAAATAACCAATTTGGCATAACCACCAAATATGAAGTACTTTTCTCCAAAGTTTCCTACTCATCTATAACTTTAAACATATGCCTGCAGTGACATTTTCTTTATCTTCAACCCAATGGCCTACGATCACCAAAACTTGCAAAACTAATGCAAAACTAAGTCCTGGACATGCCTTTAGGAAGACAGGAGTCATCCCACTCTATTTTCTTGTGCACCAGCATTTTTATCAACCCTGACTTTTGTGTAGCCCTAACTAAAGCCCCTTTCCACAACCCTAGGCTCATTTGATCGATTCAATGCCAAAGAAAAAGTACATGGGAAAAAGTTCACAAAATAACCCCTTTACAAAAAATTACAAATTCTGCCACATCATCATCTTATGTCATGCTGCCATCATTTAGGCTAAGTGGCACCTTTCATATGGTGACATGTGTCACCTAGTTTTTGTGCATTGGGTTACCCATGAATGTTAAATATGCCTTCCACGTTTCCTTCATGCTACCACATCATGGTGACATCATCTTCCATGTTGCTACAAGTCATCACTATAAGTCAATCACATTCTTTCACTTGATTTTGTGTATCAGGTCCAACATAGTTTAGGGTTTGGCTCTTAGGGCTTTTTCTCCTTCTAGACTTTGATTCTCTCCCCAACCTCTGACTAGTCCCAACTAGACCTCTCTCCCGACTTGGATGAATACCTACTCTGCTACACAACCCCAACCTTTGGCTAGGCTCAACATTGGTTTAAGATCTCCCTCAATCCTGAATAATTAGATTTTCTATCTACAAACTTCAACTTCCTTTGACTCTTGATCCAGAAGGATTTTTCCATACTTCAACATACCATTGGAAAGCTCTCCTAGAACACTATAGAATTATGCCACTTTTAGGATACACTCAGCTACTCGCTAGAGGTATAATCTCCTACAAACTTTGGGATTTCCAACAATCATAATCATATTTTTATGGCTTCTCCACTAAGCCTACTACTATGATGATGCTCTATAGAATAGTACAGTAACCATGGAACTCTCCATAGACAAGATGCTCATTAATCTTAACATTTATTGCCTCTAACCTTAATTCTAGTTGGGTTGACATCAAGAACAAGATATCAAATGCCACCAACCATTTAGACAATGCTAGTTGCCAAACAATTATTTCCTCTTTTCGTTTGCCAAAGCCTTTGGAAATTCTTACAGCGATAAATAAATTTAAATTGATTCCCTAGCATGTTTCACCCACCATTCACCTTGGAATAGGAGTGTCGTGACCTTTTTCTTGTTTTATATACACAGAAAAACAAC
>APFE031548937.1:3948-14274 GCA_000404065.3 Pinus taeda
TTTTCATTTTAATTTTTCTAATTTTAGAGGAATTCCTAATTACATTTATTTTCACCATATGTTTACTAGTTGCAAAGGAATTTCAAAGTATTTATTTCCTTTTCATTTTAAATTTTATAATTTTAAAAGAATTCCTAATTACATTTATTTTCACCATATATTTACTAGTTGCAAAAAAATTTCAAAATATCACATGGTAAAATGTCAATAACTGTAAACTTTTTATATTTCTATAGTTTTAATAAAATCCAGGTATATATATATATATACACTTTCATGCATGAAGAGTGGAACAACTAAGATAACTTCTACTATCAATAACTTCCTTTGTCAATTATTTTTACTTTTTATTTAAGAGGTAATACTAAGCAACTCCATATTAGACTATTTTTAAAATGATTCTTAATTGTTTCTTTTAATTTTTGCTTGTTTTAAATTTATTTTTATTTTAAACAATTTATTTTTGTTTTGTTATTTTGACCCTATTTTTTGTTAAAGTTGTTTTAAATTTTTTTCAAACATTTTTCGTTATTTTGTTATTTTTAATTAAAAATTTATTTGAATCATAATTTTTGGATAAATGGTCAAATATTATTATTTTTGATCTAAAATTCATAAAATTTGTTATTTTTTCAAAAATTTCCATAAAATCCAATATTTGACATGTCATATGTAAAATGTGTATTTTTTGTCAATTGTTCAAAATTTTTATTTTGTTGGTGATAATTATTTTATGTTTATCAAAGTATTAATTAACGATAAATAAATATATAAAATATTGTAACATCAAATTATTATTATTATTATTATTTAACTTACCAAAATAATTGAAAATTTCATTATAGAATAACATTCCAAAGAGAAACAAAAAACAGAAACTTGGAAAACACTTAAAAAACAAACATTTCAGGAAGAAAACAAAGAGAAGAAGAAGACAACTTGAAAAATGGTTAAATAACCAACATCTAAAAAATAATATGCATACTTGAGACAAACCAAAATTTGAAGTGTCAAAAATGCCCTTGAAAAAAGAAAAAGAAAAAAGGTTTATGTTGCATCAATGCTTTTCAAAATCCACATGAAAATCATCAACATTTAAATTTTTATTATCCATACTTAATATATTAGAAAATTTAAAGTGTAAAAAATAAACCCCCAAAAAAGAGTTGATTCTGCATCAACACTTTTCAAAATTGGCATGAAAGTCACCAACATTTAAAAAAAATGTACATACTTAATACATAAGAAAATTTAACTAACAAAAATATGCTCCAAAATAGGGTTGATTCTGCATCAACACTTTCAAAATTGGATGATTTTTTGCAACCTCTAAAATAACGAGAACTCGGTACAATTCCTGTTAAGTTGGTAACTTAGTTTTTTAGGCAAGCCAAAATTAAAGGTAGATTTGAGAAGTTTGGCATGGTTTGACTTGACTTGAGGGTTGGAGACCATGTTTAACCATTAGCTTTTTGGCATAGTTGACTAGCAGCAATAGATGTATCTCTTATTAAAAGTAAGAATTTCTCTAAGAAAAATGTTGTTGGGTTTTTCCCCTATGTAGTTTTTCCTAGGGTAAATCTTGTGTTCTCCTTTTATGCATTCTGATGTCTACTATCCTTATGGTTTGTGGTTGAATATCATTAGAAGTAATTATAAAAACAATTTAGAAATCCATTGCTTATATATATATTATATATATATATATATATATATATATATATATATTATTATATATATATATATATAATCAAAATGGTATCAGAGCTTTGGTGACGAAAAGGATGTTGAGATCACTCTTGAAATCCTAGATATAAAATCTATTTGCTTGTCTAAAGACTATGGGTAACCACATTAAGGCATAAAACAAATTAGAAGGAGCTACAAACTTTAGGGATTCGAAGAAAAGGATTGATATTCTCCTTGCAAAAGAAGGTATCTTAGGTATTGTTAAATCAAGTTCACCAAACCAAAAAAAGATGAAGATGAAGCAAGTTTAAGAAGGATGATATCACAACCATGAGCATCATTTTGGACTTTATCAAGGATCACTTGATTCCCTATGTTTCAAGTCTTCAATTCTCAAAGCAAATGTATGATGCCCTAAGTGGTTTGTTCGCTATCAACTATATTGGTCAAGCCATGAGTTTTAAGAATGGACTTCACGACATAAGAATGACTAGGAATGGTACTATAGCCTCATATTTTAAGAGGATATCAAAACTAATAGATCAGATAAAACCAATTGATGAAGTCATTTTTCTTGAAAAATTAGTGACCACAACACTCAATGGTTTACTTGAATCATGGGACACATTTTCAACAAGAATATGTTCTAGAAAAGACACTTCAAAATTTGATGAACTATGGGCCAATGGTACTCAAGAATAACGGCAAGACTCGTTTCAAGAGGAATATTCAAATATATAATGAAGGTGCTCCTCAAGCATATGCAATACATTTCAATAAAGGTAGAGGAAGAAAGAAGTTTGGTTTTCAAAGAAGAAATGAAGGAAGAAGATTGAAAGAAAGAAGATTTTCCCCTCAATTAAAGAAAGACATGCCAAAGGTTCAATTCTATAATTGTAACAAATTTGGTCACTATAGAAGTGATCCTCCTCAAAAATATCGGGTGATAGAAAGAGAAAATAAAAGCAGCATGCTTCCATGACAAATTTTTAAGAAACTCCAAGGAGACCAAAGAACAAAAATCCAAGAAATAAAGAATTCTTCTATTTCTCTACTCTTACTAGTTCTGTTGTAGATAGTCGTGCCTCAAGGCACATGAAAAGAGATTGAGACAACCTCACAAGTCTGTTGGAAAGAATATTAGTTTAAAAGGTGGATCATGGAGACAACACCAATTATCTAATCAAAGCCATTGGAAAGATGTCCATTGAAATAGAATCAGGTGATAACATTCATCTCACCAATATATTATATGTGCCATATTTGAAGAAGACTTTGGTTTCTATTTGATGATTGGAAGATAAAGGCAATAGAGCATATTTCCTTGATGGAAAATTTCTTGTCTGGCCCAAAGGCTCTAGTATTGATTCAACAAGAGTAATTGGAGTTCGTCAAGGAAGGTTGTATAGACTTTTGAAACAAGCTACTCAAGCACTTGTACATAATGATATCTATCGACATGAGATTTGGCATAAAAGATATGGTCACCTTCACTATAGAGCTTTTATTTCCTTAAAACAAATATTTTTAGGAATGAATTCCAAATTTGTAGGAAGAGCATGAAGGAGTATGTAAAGGATGTGCACTTGGAAAGAATGTCAAGAAGCATTTTTCCAATCAGGGAGAGTAAATTAAAGGAATATTTAGTCTTAGTCAATTCTTATGTATGTGGTCATATTATGTCAATGAAGTCTCTTGGAGGATCCTTGTACTATATAACATTTATTGATGAATTCTCTTGCAAGACGTGGATTTACTTCATGAAGACAAAATATAAGGTTCTTGAAAAGTTCTAGAAATTCAAAGATGAATTTGAAAACTTGAAGGGAAAGAAGATAAAGATTTAGGGATCTGCTAATGTAGGAAAATATACCTCCAAGGAGATCGTTTCCTTTTGCAAAGAAGCTAGGATTAAGAGGGAGTTGATAATCCCATATAATCCGCAACAAAATGAAGTTGCTGAAAGAAAGAATAGAACCATTGAAGAATCCGTTAAGGCAATGACGTATGACTAATATCTACCTATATTTGTATGGAGTGAATCATCAAGGATTCTTGCCTACATTCAAAATAGAATTCCTCATTGAATATTGGAAGGAAATAATCCTAAAGAAGCGTTCACCAGACAAAAAACCCTAGGTTGGTCATTTAAGAATATTTGGTTGTGTTGTTTATATTCATGTTCCTAAAGATAAAAGAAGGAAGTTAGAGCCTTCAGGAAATAAAAGAATATTCGTTGGTTATAGTGAAACATCAAAGTCATAAAGAATATATATTCCATGAAAAAAAAAAAGTTGAAGTTAGTAGGGATGTAAATTTTGATGAGAATGTGGCTTATTGGAAGTCTAAAGAAGTGGTCTCTAATGAGAACGATCAACACAAAGTTACCAAGGATCTAGTGCATCAAATCCTTTTGAATACCCCGTTGAGAATAAAGAAGAATGAGAAGGCCCAAGTGAACCAATTGACTCCGTTGTTGTTCATGAAATCAAGAAAAGGCCAACCTGGTTTATTTCAAACTTGCAGGAAGCCGAAGGACATGCAACACCATGTGGATCCTACAGGGAAAGCAAGATGTCATAGAGGTATTCTAGTTATGTGATTGATGACAAATATTATTGATGTTAAACCTTCCGCATATGAAGAAGTCAGTAAACAACAAGTTTGGAAGGATGCAATGTTGGAAGAATATCAATCGATTATGAAGAATGGTGTATGGGAAATCGTTCCTAGACCCGAAGAAAAATCATTGGTGTCATCCAAATGGGTATACAAGATCAAGCATGCAAGGGATGACAACATTGAAAAATACAAGGTTAGATTTGTGGCTAAAGGTTTCTCCCTTAAAGAGGGAGTCGACCCCCTGCCTTGGTCACGCTGCAAAAGGGCTACCACCCTTGTGATGGCCCTTTCATTGCACAGACGAGGCAGGGAACCCCATTATTTTGTTATTTATTTATGTTTAAAAAAATTTATAGTTTTTACTTTTATTATTTTTTTTTCATATATTTGTATTTAGTTAATTTTTTTTTTTTTTTTTAATATTTGGATATTTTATTGTTTTTAATTTATATTTTAATATATATATTTTTTAGATATTTCTTTTCATAATTTTTGTATAATATATAATTTTAATATATATATATATTTTTCAAATTTGTTTTTCTTTTCCTTTTTTCTAAATTTCTTTTTTCAAATCAACTAAGAGATTTTATATTATTTTAACTAAACCGGAGTATAAAATAGCAGTTCGTCTACCCGATTGGAAACCAGACCAGATGCAATAGTAAATTATCTTAGTTCCACTTCTGCCCAAAATAATTAGTAAATTCTCCTATTACAAGTACCTCTTAAAAGGCTCAATTTTTTTTCCCTATCTACTATAATTTTGAGGTCTGCATCTATCACACCCTTGACAACTATAATCTACATACCTGTCTATAACAAAAAAAATTACTAGCTTGCCTATGAAAACTAATATCTAAATATGTGCTAGACACAACCATTAACACAGTAACCAGTCTGGGAGAACCCCTTCTTGAACCTGAGAGACCATCAGGAGAGCCACCTGAGTCGTCGATTGCCTACGCTTTAATTATATTTTTTAATTTGTTTAATGTTTTTTTTCTTTTAATAACGTTTTACGTTTAGTTTTATTTTTTATATTATTATCTTTTTAATTTCCGAAATTTAATTGTTTATTTTATATATATATATATATATATATTTCCATTTTTAACTTTTTTCCATGGATATTTAATTGAATTATATTTTTTATTTATTATAGTTTATTTTTCTTTTTAAAAATATTTTTTAATTGTTTCTATGAATTTTTGTTTTTGTTTTAATTTTTTTTTAAAACTATTTTTGTTTTGTTTGTTATTTTGATTTTTTAAAGTTGTTTTTATTTTTATTTTTTAATATTTTTTTGTTATTTTGTTATTTTATATTTAAATTTTTATGTGAATCACATTTTGGAAAAAACTATTCATTATTATATCATTTTTGACATAAATTTCATAAAATTTGTTATTATTTCTTCAAAAAACAATTGTTTTTAATTTTTTTTTTCCAGAAAATCATTTATTTTGACATGTCATTTTTAGCAAAAAATGTTTCTCAAAATATGTATATTTTTAATTATATTTACATTGCAAAATTGTGGATTTTTTGTCATCTGGTTCAAAATTATTATTTTTTTGGTGACAATTATTTTTTACTGTTGTATTGAATATTAATTAATGATATATAAATCTATAAAAATTCTCAACTTTAAAATATTAATATTTTTTTTGTAAAAAAACTGAAAATATCATTATAGAAAAAATTGCAAAGAGAAACAAAGAACACAAACATGAAAAATACATAAAAAACAAACATTTCATGAAGAAAATAAAGAAGAAGTCACCTTGAAAAATGGTTAGATAACTAAAAAAAAAAAAAAACTGTGCATACTTACATAAGAAAATGTAAAGTGTCAAAAATGCCCCTAAAAAAGGGTTGATGTTGCATCAATGATTTTCAAAATTTGCATGAAAATTGCCAATTTTTAAATTTTTTTATCCATACTTAACATATCAGAAATTTAAAGTGTCCAAAATAATCCCAGAAAAAGGAGTTGATGTTGCATCAACACTTTTCAAAATTCGTACGAAAATCACTAACATTTAAAAAAACATATGTACTTAATACATAAAAAAAATAAAGTTCAAAAAATATGCAAAACAAAGGTTGATTCTACATCAACATTTTTCAAAATCGGATAATTTTTTGTAACCTCTAAAAAAATGAGAACTTGATGCATTTCTCGTTAAGTTGGTAACTTTGTTCTATGGGCAGGCCAAAATTTTGGGTAGATCTGAGAAGGCTGAAATCTTAAAGAGCATAAGTTTGGCATGGATTGACTTGACTTAAGTGTTGGAGACCATGTTTGACCATTGCCTTGTTGGTACAGTTGACTAGTATTATTAGATGTATCTCTTGTTGAACTGAAGAATTTCTCTAAGAATAAGTATGTTGGGTTTTCCCCCAAAGTGGGTTTTCTCATAGTAAATTTTTTGTTCTCTTTTTATGCATTGTGATCTCTATTGTCATTATGGTGTATGGTTGAATTTCCAAAGTTTAATTATCTAATGATAAATCTGAATTGTTAAAAGAAAAACCAGATCATTAGAAGTAATGATCAAAATTTTCAGAAATCTATGTTTTTATATATATTTCACTTGGAAAATCAACATGGTATCGGAGCTTTGGTGATGAAAATAACATTGAGATCACTCTTGAATAAGCTTGGTAAGATATCACTCTTGAAGGAAAATAACAAATTAGAAGGAGCTGTAAACTTTAGGGCTTGGAAGAAAATGATTGATATTCTCCTTGCAAAAGGTCTCTTAGGTAATGTTAAAGGCAAGTTCACCGAACCAAAAAAAGATGAAGAGAAGGAAAAGTTTGAGAAGGATGATAACACAACCATGAGCATCATCGTGGACTCCATTAAGGATCACTTGATTCCATATGTTTCAAGTCTTCAATTCTGAAAGAAGATGTACGATTCCCTAATCGGTTTGTTCACTATCAACACTATTGGTCAAGTCATGAGTTTGAAGAATGAACTTCGTGATGTGAGAATGACTAGGAATGTTACTATAGCCTCATATTTTATGAGGATATCAAAGCTAAGAGATCAACTACAAGAAATTTATGAAGTCATTTTCTAATAAGGAATTAGTGACCACAACACTCGGTGGTTTACCTAAACCATGGGACACATTTGCAATAGGAATATGTGCTAGAAAAGACATTCCAAATTGATGAACTATGGGCCAATTATACTCAAGACGAATCAAGACTCATATGAAGAGGAAAGATTTAGAGAGTTGTTGAAGATGATTCGCAGGCATATGAAACACATTTCAAGAAAGGTGGAGGAAGAAAGAAGTTTGGTTTTTAAAGAAGAAATGGATCAAGAAGAAATGAAGGAATAAAACTGGAAGAAATAAGATATGTTCCTCAAGGAAATAAAGACATGTCAAAGGTTCAATGCTAACAATGTCACAAATTTGGTCACTATAGAAGCGATTTTCCTGAAAAATATCACTTGATATAAAGAGAAAAGAAAAGAAGCATGCTTCCATAGTAGATTTTGAAGGGCTTCCAAGGAGACCAAAGAACGAAAATCCAGGTAATAAAGATTTATTCTATTTCACTGCTATTATTGGTTCTGTTGCAGATAGTGAAGACTTGTGGCTAGTAGATAGTGGTCCCTTAAGGCACATGACGAGAGATCAATACAATCTCACAAGTGTGTTGTAAATAATATTAGCACAAAATGTGGAACTTGGAGACAACAACATTTATCCAATCAAAGACATTGGAAAGACATCCACTGAAATAGAATTAGGTGATAGCATTCATCTCAGAAATATATTATATGTGTCAATTTTGAAGAAGAATTTGGTTTCTATTTCATGGTTGGAAGATAAAGGTGATAGAGTATATTTTGTTGATGCAAAATTTCTTGTTTGGCCCAAAGGATCTAGTATTAATTTTGCAAGAGTAATTAGAGTTCGTGAAGGAAGGTTGTATAGACTTTTGAAACAAGCTACTTAGGCACTTGTAGGAATTCCATATTTGTAGGAAAAGTATGAAGGAGAATGTAAATGATGTGTGCTTGGAAATAATGTGAAAATCCTTTTTCCAAGCAGCGAAAGTAGATCTAAGAAACTTTGGACTTAGTCCATTCTTATGTATGGGGTGATAAGTCAGTGAAGTCTCTTGGAGGCTCCTTGTACTATGTAACATTTATTGATGACTTCTCTTACCAGACATGGATCTACTTCATGAAGACAAAAGATGAAGTTTTTGACAAGTTCTAGGAATTCAAAGCTGAAGTCAAAAACTTGAATGGAAAGAAGATCAATATTTTGAGATCTGATAATGGAGGAGAATATACCTCCAAGGAGATCATTTCCTTTTGTAAATATTTTGGGATTAAGAGGGAGCTAATAGTCCCATATAATCCACAAAAAATGGAGTTGTTCAAAGAAAGAAAGAACCATTGAAGAATCTGTTAAGTGAATGATGTATGACCAAGACATTCCTAGGTTTCTATGGAATGAAGCATCAAGGAATGTTTTCTACATTCAAAATATAATTCCTCATGAATCTTGGAAGAAAAGACTCCTGAAGAAGCATTCACTAGAAAAAAAATCACCAGGTTTGTCATTTAAAATTATTTGGTTGTCCTATTTATATTCATGTTCCTAAAGATAAAACAAGGAATCTAGATTCATCAAGAAAGAAAGGAATATTTGTTGGTTATTGTGAATAATCAAAGACATATAGAATATATATTCCAATACAAATCAAGTTAAAGTTAGAAGGGATGTAACTTTTGATGAGAATGTGGCTTATTGGAACTCTAAAGAAGTGGAATCTATTGATCCAGGTGGATGTTGGTGGCCACCCACCTATCCCATTTGGACCCCTGCAACTGTCTCTTTTAGTTTTTCAGTTTCCGTAATTGTAGCACAATTTACTATTTTTAGCAGTTTTTTCGGGTCCTAAACTTTCGGAGCCATTTTGAGGCCCTAAACGATGTTTTTTGGGAAATCTGGGGGCAACATGGGTCCATGGTCTGATGTTTCCCTTCCCAAAATGGTAGTTCTCGGATAGATCTTTCTAACGAGCTATCATACGCGTCAAACGGAGATCGTATGCCAAAGTTACGACCCCGAGAAATTAATGTACCAATTTACCCAAAACGGGGCCCACAATTTGGCGTTTCATCTTCTAGGGTTAGGTTTTGGAATGTGAAGGGTTTTCCATTGTTTCTCAACAATAAATAGGCCTTCGAGCCTCATTGTAACACAGTTTTACAACAGTTTAGAGGCATGTAGCGACCACATCTCTTCTCAGAGATGAGCTACCATTGCCCTAGCTGGTTTATTTCCATTTTTGGTTGTAACCATATTTCAGTATTTTCCATTAATGACATGAAGTATTATTTTCACTGCATCTTTGTGTATATGGTTATCTCTGTAATTTGTTGCATTCCTGTTTAAGTCTGGATCAGTGGTATCAGAGCGGTTTTCTTTTTCTCTGTTTTTCTTTGCATGTCCCCAACGAGGTCGGGATATAAGGAGTTAGCACTTGAACTGGTCGAACCTTTGCAAGACTAGCCTTGCAAATCACGATGGCCTCCCATGGCAGATGAGAAGAAAGGCGAGGGGGCAGGAGATCCTATCAAAATCTTGCTCGAAGAAGCCCTCGAGCGACAACGGAACGCGATGATGGACAGCTTTGCAGATCCTTCAGTGGCTACCCAAAAGTGACGCATCGGATTCTAGCAGCTACTCTGGAAATGCCACGCCCTTTAAGGTACAAGTTAATTTTGAAATCCCCATATTCGAGAGTCAAATAGACGCAGATGCCGTAGATAAATGGTTAAATCTGTTAGAAGGATATTTTTCTGTTTATGAATTTTCAAGTCAAGAAAAGATTGTTTTCGCTCTTCTCAAAGCAGCCCCCCACGTCAAGGACTGGTGGGAAACCTACTGCGAGCAGAAGGATGAAAGTACGGGCTCACTATTTTCAGCCACACCCACTTGGGATTCATTCCGAGATGCCATCAAGGAG
>APFE031548937.1:31377-60980 GCA_000404065.3 Pinus taeda
TTTGACCGTCCAAGAGAAATTGGCTTCAAAAACCCTAGGAGAGGGAAATGAACTTGCCAAGGCACAACTGAAGCATGAACAAGATGTAAAATGACTCATTAGACACTGACATGATAATGAAAACCCTATGAATGATGATAGGCTCAGCTGAATGATGACATGGACTGACATTTGGGAAAACCCTAGACCTAATGCCTAGTGACCAAATTTTGCTTGAAAACTCTTTGAAAAGACAAAATTTGACCTTGACACTTCAAAATCACTTTGTAAGAGCATGTTTGATCACTGGGGGAAGGCTGTAAAGAATGACACTAACAGGAGGAAGCTAGCTTTTAAATTTGAAATGAAGGATCTTGGTTTGATGCACTATTATTTGGGGCTAGAAGTATGGAAATACCCTGGCAAGATATTTCTTGGTCAAGGAAAATATATTATCAAGATACTACAAAAGTTTGGTATGATGGATTGTAAATCAATGTCGACTCCCATGGTTCCTGTTAGTGTCGGTATCTTCATCCCTCCACCATAGATCAAATCCTCTTGTTGCATTGCATATTAAGTGTCCTGCTCAGTCAGCTGCATTCCATTAGGAGCATGGATCATCAAACGGTAGTGGCTTGTTGTACATTTTCCCTCATGTCCTTTACTTTTTGGCCCATGTTTATTCATCAAAATCATATACAGTCACCTTTTTGTCTTTAAAGTTGGCAAAGGTCTTTTCTAGGGTTTCATTATCATTAGGTCTAGGATTTCATTAGGATTTCATTAAAAAGGGTTTGAAAATGGCCAATAACAGTCAACAGGCACATGAGGAGGTTCCAGTATCAATAAATTTCATAATCAAGTGCTCATAGATGTATTTTTCCTCAAAACTTTGTTTTGAGGAAACACAGAGTATTTTAAGTTTTATTGTATAAATTCATGTAATTTCATTTCCTTCATATGTAAATCAGTTCAACGGTAACCCTGGTCACTTTCCCTAGCCTCAGTAGCTCCAACCCCCTGCAAAGCAAACAAAAAACAAGTCATTCAGTTCATCAAAAGGTTCAAATAAAGTGAAAACAGAGTTAAAAAGTCAAGTCATATTCCAAACATTATAAAAGTGGGTTTTATGAAACAAAATTAAAGGTCCTTGTGTATAAATCATTTCCTCAAATGAAAGGCTCATTTGTAATTAAAAAAAAAAACAAAGTGTGAGTGAAGTGGAAGCCGTGTTTGAGCAAGAGGAGAGAAACTTGGAAAAACTGTGCAAAATCAAGGCGCGACGCACTGGGTGGAAGGCGTGGCACATAGGGCCGCGATTTCCAGTGCAAAATTGAATGGGCATGACACACACACATGGCGCAGCATGTTGGGTTTTAGGCACGGCGCATCGAGCTGCCAAGCCCAATTTCTTCAACGACTCTCTCAAATTGCCAAAATTGTTCACGACTCCTATTGTGCAAATAAGCCATGATCTTTTCGTTGCTAGTAAAGGAGTTTTTTGTAAATTTTATGGTGATTGTCTAAAGCAAAAATCAAACCCTACATTCCTACCATTTCTCAAGAAACTATTGCCTAGGGTTTACTTTGGTTATTTTGCTGCCAAGTTCATTCTGTCATTCCTTCACCTTTTCACTCCTTCACTCATTTCCTCACCATATTCCCCCATTCCCTAACTCCCATCTTCCCAAAAAAAAAAATCATCTATCCCTATCCCCAATTCCCATTTCCCAAACCCTTACTACAAATCCCCAAACCCTAAAGTGTTGTCCCTAAACTTAATATCACTCCCTAATCCCCTATTTCCCTAACAAAACCATATCCCAACAGTCCCAAAATCCCCATACTCTCTCCCTCCATAGTCCCTCATATCCTTTTCCCTTGGTGGCAGAAAATCAAAAGACACCATAAATTCCTAATACTCATTAAGAAAACACACCCACTAGTAGAGATGGAGTTCGATCCTTCATATGATTGTGAAGAAGAGACACACAGTGATTCTCCTACAGAGGTACATGCACCCAGGAGGCCTCATAGAGGTGGCAAACATATTCGAGAAGAACCTACTACTCTTGCTGAGTTACATGCCTGCTCTCTCACCATCACTTGTTTCCAACAACAGTCCTGCTATGAGTTCTGTTAGATGGTTGCTAGAATTCAGTTTCACCATGAGTTGGCCCTTTTGTTTGTGCTTCATTTACATGATTGTCAAGCCACTCTAGCTGGTGTAACATTCACTTTAACACCAGAATCTATTCCTCTAGCAACCGGTATTCCTAATATTGGAGAGCAATGGAACAAAAGGCAGCAAATAGACAGACAACATTATGAACAATACATCAAGCCCGGTTATTTGAGACAACTCAGGATAGTTTTCCCTTTTCAGTACCTAAAATATTCTTATGCTCCTTTGATGAAACTGATAATGAAGTATTTCAGCTATGAGGGCCGGTTTTCCTGTTTATATGCCTATGATATCAAGTTGTTAATGCATTTTACCAAGGTGAGGATGATGAATCTCCCCTACTTCATGTGCCGAAATATCGACAAGATGACCACTCTAGTACAACACAAGACTCCTCAGCAGTAGTTCAACAATATATATCATTTTGCTCTCATTAAGATTGTGGTTATCCATTAGCTTGGTTTGCAGGGCATCACTTGGGAGGACTTCATTTCTCGTGAGCTTTTCACAGCTCCTTAGGGACCGCCAGAGGCTTTGCATGAGATAGGTGAACCTTCATATCAGCATGAGGGTCATGAGACATAGATCGCTAGTATGCCAGTGTTTGTCACCTGTCAGAAGGGCACTAGACGGTTGTTTGTAGCAACCAAGTGAGTATTATCTCCACTAGGGGTGGAAGGGGTCTCGCTACCTTCATTAGCACAACAGGTTCAGGACAAAGGTAAGAGGCCATTACAGGATGAGGGACCATCAGGTGAGCAGGAGACTGATTTCATTCTTATTGAGGGTGATGATACTGATATGGGCCCGCAGAGCACAAATCTCAAAGAAGTCATCCAAGAGCAGCAGGCGGACATCAATGCCTTGTCCCTTAACTTGGAAAGGGCTAAGTGGATAATAAAGTACCTGGAGAAAAGGAATAAGCAGCTTGAGGATCAACAAGCGATTATGGAGTTGCAAAACATTCGGGAAAACCGCCAAGCTGCCAAAAGGAGGAAGGTGAAATTCACATCGTTTGAGCAAGAGATCAATGTTGATCGGGAATCTTGGCCTGAAAGAGTCAATATTCACTTAGAATTTTTTTTGGAGAAGGCCAATAGGGAGAAGACATTGTTGAGGCACATGGTTTATCATTACATGGTGAGAAACAAAGTCTGCAAGGCAAGAATCAGGAGCTTAAAGCCAAAATTGAAGAGGGCATCAAGGAGGCGAAAGGAGAATGATAGACTTCAGATATTGACTGAGGCTTCCTTGGCCCAAAAAAATTCTTTTTGGAGAAGACTCAGCCCAAATTTCAAAAAATTTGGGGCACTTTTTTCATTTTTTGAATTTTTGGCACAAAAAATAGAGTTTTCTTCCTTATGCGCCGCGCCACCTGGCACTCACTTTTGATAGGAGCCTCCAAATGACAAAAACTCAGAATTTTTGGATTTGGAATGGAAAAAAGTGTGTGCCTGCCAATGGCCAAGAAATTTTGACAGGATTTTAGCCCTCAAAAAGGTCAAAAACACTCAAACAATGACCTTATTGCCCCTATTTTGACACACAGGAAGCAGTGTTGGGAAAACTAAATTTTGGAGAAGGAAATGGAGACCAAATTAAAAAATTCCACTTGGGTTGGAAGGTAGACAGGTAGACCTTTCCAACAAGCACACTTGGAGTGAATTTGGACACTGGGAAGGCCTTCAAAAGTTTCTCCAAATAGGTGCTACACATAGAGAAATCAGCGCGGTGCATAGGGGAAATTTTGCTCAGTTTGACCAAGTATACTCTATTTTTCGCCTAGCTTTTGCCAGTTTGACTTTTTCTCCTTCTTAATGTCAAAATTATGATGTTATTTAATGTAAATTGATTGATCATGATGTAAATATGTCAAATTTTCACTTATGGAGGTAGATTCATCTATCAAAAAGTTGTTTGAAACTAAATGAACCAGTTCCCTTGTTTCTAGAGGCATGTTGTTCCACTACCTAATTTCTAGTTCTCAATTTAGAATTAGTTGGAACAGCTCTTAAAAATGTGATCTTGACCCCTAGAGGCTAGGATGAGCTATGGTTTGTCTATATTATGTGGTTTTTCAGTCATTAGCATGGTTGGAATTTTGAGAAAGTAAGGAGCTTCATTGTATACTCATATCAGCATTTTGGCTAAGGAATTGAGACCAGGGTTTGCAGCACTCTTTGGGATTCATGTGGCATTTTGTTTTAGTACAGTGCTTTCCTCTGTATTTGTGAATTTACTTATGTGTTATGTATGACATTATCTATCTTATTTCTTCTTAACTAAATCAAACAAGATTGAAGGTAGAACCCATTGAAATTGAGGTGCTCTACCTAGGGTTTGCTTTAGTTTTTTATGTTTTCAGCTGTTTGAAGAGGATCTATGGCTTCTCTTGCCCTCTTTAGCTCTTCCCCTGTCTAATCCCTCCAACTCATTTGATTTGAAGTGCCAAAACCAGTTTCCTACCTTGCCTCATTGAGATCTCCGCAAGACTGAGCCTCATTCCCTGCACCCAAGATCTGCCTTTCCCTTAGAGCCAACAAAAACATCATTTCAACTTCTTGCACACATACCTAGCCTAAGATCAGTAGTTCTATCAGTCATCTCAAGCCCTTAGTGATCATATTTTTGTTGAGATTGACAGGAGAGAGCCCTCTCCCGACCTGGTAGGACTAGCTACTAGGTTAAGCGTGGTTTGATGTTGTCCTAGATCCTACCTTTCTCACCCTGAGGTAGATTTAGGCACTAACATAGTGGCGACCGTACTGGGGAAGAAATTGTTTGTTTGTTGGTATTTTTCGTTTTATAAACTACAGACGAAGCATGAAGATTAGCCAGGTAGCCTTCGAAACACTTTTGCTTTGCATTAGCGCAAGTAGATAAAAGCTACTTCAGTCAATCTCTGGTCTAGTCTTATAAACGGAATATCTAACCTGTAAATCACCCTAGTACATCTGATAGTTATAAGCTTTTGGATGATAAGTTTAGAATTTTATAGGTTGAACAAGTTGCTAATGTCCATTTGATTTCTTGGAAATAATAGCACACTGGCTTCCAGAAGATATACTAGAGCTAATCCAGATCTAGATCCCCCTCTTGTGTACGAAAATCCCAATATTATTCCAAGAATCCTTCATCAAGAAAGTTTCTTGATTCCCGTGTTCAAATCTCATTCATGTCCTATGGTCTTTGAGTATCTTGAAGAGCTTGATTTTGACGAACAGTTTGGTCTGTCACTATTTGAAACAAAATCTGAAGGTGTTGTTGGTTCTACTGTCCTAAATCTAGAGTTTGTCACAACTCTTGAAACTGAAAGGGCCAATAAATCAATTGATGAGTATATCTTGAAACAGCTCCAAACTTCAATCATGGCTTCGAACATCGCTGATTTCTTAGAAACTGCATCTGCAACCCTTGGATCCTCCGTGATTGCATCTAGCTCCGGAATTCCCACTGAAACTCCTTTCATTCCCACCATCCCCATGTAGCCTTCTATCTCTGATCAAAAATATGTAGTGGTGTCACCTCCGTCTACCCCTCAAACATCCAAAATTTCTTTGCCTCCACACACACCCCCTCATATACCCCATACATCAGTTGCACCCACTCCCCCAACATCCCCAAGACCGAATCCACCAAGAGCAATGGCTGCTCGTTTTGCATCCCTTGTCTTGCCTCAAAATTTAGATGATGTTCCTGCCGATTATCAAAGAAAAATCCCATTGTTTGATGGCACTCCTCACAGTGTTACGGCTCAGCAACATGTGGATAGGATGACAGATTTCTTCGACCTCCATGAGATTGATGCAGAAAATGTGACAATGAGACTGTTTGTACAAACTTTTGGTGGTGAAGTGAGGAAATGGTTCAGAGATTTGTTGGTTACAAGTATCACTACATTGGCCAATTTGCAGAGACAATTATTGGATCACTGGGAAGTGAAGAAAAATCCTCTTCAGATCCTTTCTGAATATGAAAACATCAAGCGGAATGTTGGTGAGTCCATCCAAGATTATTGTATTAGATTCAACTCTGTTTATAATGCAATTCCTGATCATATAAAGCCACCTATGGGGCTGGCCTTGATTAAGTTTCCGGATGGTTTTGATACTGATATCGCCTATCAATTAAGAGAAAGAGATCCGGCCACTTTGGAAGACATGCAGAAGATTGCAATCAACGTTGAAGCAAATCTGCTTGCCAAGAGAGCTAGAGCAAGAGTTGAAAAGAAAGTCACAATAAAGGAAGAGGTTTCCCTTCAGATCAAGTGCTTCGGAAGATGGAGCAGATGTTTGATAGATTGAAACTTGACAAGCTTGAACCACAAGTAAGAAATCCTAACTTCCGTGGCCAGCAGCAACCACAATTTAGAATCAAACAAAGAGAGCAGCGAGCACAAGACCAAGCAACGCAGCAACAGGTGAAGACACCCTTGTAGCAGAATTTCGTACATGATCTGGAATTAGATGATGAGGAGAATGTGATTGGAGAAGAGAATTATTTCTTTACACCTGATGATATGCCAATCTTTATCCCTGAAGATGAGGAGTACTTCCAAAATTTAGTTGTACAAAGGGATGAAATTTTCATTTTGGCAAATGAAACAATTCTTGAGGAAGAGTCTGATGAATACCAAATAGGATACATGAATGCTTTGTTAGCCCAGTAGAGACAATATTCACTCCGAAGTAGAGATGTGCCCATAAATCCAATTCAGAAAAGGAAGGAGGTAGCAGCGCCAAAGAATGATCCTCCCATTGTGAAGAAAAAGGGAAAAGAGACAGTTGATCCTACCACCAAAAAAATGCCATCAGTAAGTGAAATATCCAATCAGCCAAGTGCGTCAAAGGAGAAAACATAAAAGAAGGATGTTTCTGCGAAAGAGGTAGAAAAAGTTTCAGTTTTTAACTTAGAAAATGAAATCACTAAGTTAAAACTATCCATTCCTTTGACTGAGTTCGTGAAGAACAACAATTATAAAGGGCATGTGTCTAAGATTTTGACTTTAGATCCATCATCTGATATGGTGAACATGGAGGATGATAGTCCTGAGTTGATTTTTGGGCTAGCGTTGGAAGGTCAGTCTCAAGATAGTGATGTAGCTCCTTTCTACATCAATCTCAGGGTGCATGACTATGTGCTACACAATGCTATGTTTGATTCTGGAGCCTCTCATAATCTCATGCCTAAGGCCATCATGGAGAAATTGGGATTGGATATTACTAGAAAATATCATGACCTTTACTGTTTTGATTCTAGCAGAGTAAGGTGCATTGGTCTTATCAAGGATTTGGTGGTCAGTTTGGATCAGATTCCGGCTAAAAATGTTTTGATGGACGTGGTTGTGGTGGATATACCTCCTAGATTTGACATGCTTCTTTCCAGATCTTGGGGAGTAAAGATTAAAGGGACAATGCAACTTGATTTATCCTATGCTACCATTCCAGCGTTTGGTCAAATGAGGAAACTATACCGAGAACAAAAGATGAAGTACATGATCACTGGCAAGGAGAAACCGGTAAATCATCCAATCAACTATGTACATACTAATTTTGAATCATTTGTTTTGTATTCAGATAGCTTTAATGATGTAAATAGCCAAGTAGTGGAAGTAGAAGACATTCCCAAGATCTCTGAAAATTTCAGAGAGGTTTTAAATCAAGAAAGACAAAGATTTGATAGTACCGCTGAGCAATCAGCCTTCCGACAACAACAACATATTGATGGACAGCAAGGAGGAGGAGAAACAGAACAAACAGAATTTCAGCATTTGGAAGAGGATGAAGCAGGCCTGTGGAGCATGGATTTTGACGGTTCGGTAGGAAGGGAAGGTGCTAGAATTGGAATTTGGATACGCAACCCTGTTTTCGCCCCAAACAAAGTGTCAAGCAATGTAAGGGTATGTTCTTATAAAATAGCTTTTGAATGTTCAAATAATGAGGCTGAATATGAAGCTTTAATTGTTGGTTTGAAAATTCTTAGAAAATTGAATGCTAAAAGGATTTCAGTGTATGGCGACTCCGAGTTAGTTATCAAGCAGGTGAAAGGGGAATACCAAGATAAGCATCCTCGAATGTGAGACTACCGCAATGCGGTGTTGGATATCTTGAAAGTATTTTCAGATTATACTCTGACATGTGTCCCTCGTGCTCAGATTGTCATTGTGGATTCACTTGCAACAACAACAAGTAATTTGAAAATTCTGATGAATTCAAACAACAAGTTTGAGATTCACGTGAAGCATCGCCCCGCTGTCCCCGACAATCAAAGGTATTGGTAAGTGTTTCAAGATGATGATGAGATCGATGAATTTCTGCAAAATGAATGTAAATTCAAAGACACTTCTATTGATGTAGAGTATGATGATGGTGAGGCTGATATAGAAGTCAATCAGATGGAAGTTTTGCAGCTGAAAGACAACATCATTCCTAAAGGTCTAATAACTATAGAGGAGTTGTTCAATCATGATGATGTGGCTAGAAAACTGAGCTTGTTGCCAACCGAGAAAGGAGTTGAGGATGTGAACATTGGATTAGCTGAAAATCCTAAAATGGTGAAATTATCAAAGACATTGCCTCCACAAGTAAAAGAAAAATATATCAGTTTGTTATCCTCTTTTACTTATGTATTCGCTTGGGATTATTCAGATTTGAAGTCATATGATACAAGCATTATTCAGCATGTCATCCCGATCAAACCAAATCAAAAGCCTTTTCATAAAAAACTAAGAAGAATAAATCCGAAGCTGCTGCCCTCAATTGAGAAGGAAGTGAATCGGTTGTCCAAAGCTGGTATCATTGTTCCCATAAGATTTTCAGATTGGATTTCAAACTTGGTGCCCGTGCACAAGAAAACAGGTGAGATTCGGCTATGTATTGATTTTAGAAATCTGAATAAAGTATCTTTGAAAGACAACTATCCATTGCCTAAGATGGATCACATACCTCAGAGAGTATTTGGAGCATACCGCATGTCGCTACTCGATGGGTATTCAGGTTATAACCAAATTCTGGTCCATGAGGATGATAGAGACAAAACAACGTTCATCAGTCCATGGGGAACTTTTCATTATGCAAAGATGCCTTTCAGATTGAAAAATGCTAGTCCAACCTTTCAGCGGGCGATGGATATCACATTTGCTAATGAAAAAGATGTCTTTCTAGTTGTTTATCTTGATGATTTAATAGTTTTCTCTAATTCAGACGAAGATCACCTTTATCATTTGAAGATTGTGTTTCAACGGTGTAGGAAGTATGGCTTATCTCTCAATCCAAAGAAAAGTTTGTTTGCCATGGATGAAGGCAAGCTTCTTGGGCATATTATCTCAAAGGAGGGCATCCGCATCGATCCAGCTCGGGTGGATGCCATTCAAAAGATTTATTTTCCACGAAGTAAGAAAGATATCCAATCCTTCAATGGTAAGGTAAATTTCTTACATCGCTTTGTGCCCAATCTTGCAGAACATTTAAGGGAAATTGAAAACATGCTCAAAAAAGATAGTGCAGTAAGGTGGACTGAAGAAGCAGTTAAGTCCTTCAATTTGGTGAAATTGGCTCTTACTTCAGCTCCGATTTTGATCAGCCTGGACTATACTCAGGATTTTATTTTGTTTTCATTTGCCTCAGATCATACTATGGCAGCGGTCTTGATGCAGAAAAGAGACCAGCTTGAGAAACCAATCGCATTTTTTAGCAGAACCATAGGGGATGCAACATTGAAGTACAATATTATTGAAAAAAGGCCCTTGCTTTGGTAAAAGCATTGAAAGATTTTCGGGTTTATATTTTTCATTCTCACATCCTTGCTTATGTCCCTAATGCTGCTGTTAAGGATGTCTTAGTGCAAACAGATCCGGAGGGGAGAAGAGGCAAATGGATTGCTACCTTGTTGGAATATGACGTGGAGATCAAACTGACGAAGCTCATCAAAGGACATGGGCTCGCTAAACTAATGGCTGAGTCAAATCTGCATGCCTTGGACATTAATTTAATTGCTACTATGTTTGAGGAAGATGAAGAGAATCTGCCCGCTCAGGTATCAGAAATTTTCCTTCTTTCTCCTTGGTATTCAGACATTGTTTATGTACTCCAAAATCCATCATCACCACCCGGAATGGCTAAGAACAAAATTAGGACACAGAAATTAAAAGTTGCAAAATTTTGTATCATGAATGGTGCACTCTATTGGAAAGACCCCCGGTGGTGTCTTACTCAATTGTTTAGTGGAAGAAGAGGCAAAATAGGTTATGGAAGACTTTCATAAAGGAGATTGTGGAGGCCATCTTTTCTGGAAGACAACAACCAATAAAATCTTGAGAGCGGGATATTATTGGCCAACTCTTTTTGCTAATGTGTACAAAATAGTAGCGAGCTGCCATGAATGTCATATTTTTCAAGGTAAGAGGAAGTTGCAGCCTTTACCACTCAAGCCCATTGAAGTAAGTGCTCCATTTCAGCAGTGGGGTTTGGATTTCATTGGTGAGATCCATCCTTCTTCTTCAGTGCAACATAAGTGGATCCTCATAGTGACGTATTATTTCACCAAATGGATTGATGCGATTCCCACAAGGCAGGCCACTAATTCAGTAATTATCTCATTTCTTGAAAACAACGTTTTGTCTCATTTTGGTTGTCCCAATAAGCTGATTACTGATAATGCAACAACCTTCAAATCTAAAAGAATGATTGACTTTTGTCATAAGTATCAAATCACTTTGGGGCACTCGACTGCCTATTACCCACAAGGCAATGGATTGGCGAAATCCTCAAAAAAATCTCTTGTCAACATTATAAAGCTGCTGGAAACTAATAAGAAAAGTTGGCACAAAAAGTTGGTCAATGCACTTTGGGCAGACAGGGTAAGTCAAAATAAATATATAGGCATGTCTCCTTTTGAGCTTGTGTACGGTGTGGACACAGTCTTCCCGACCTCTTTGGCAATCCTCGTGGTCAAACTTCTATAAGAAGCAGGCAGCGAAGATGATAGTTTGCAGTGGAGAATCAATCAAATGATTCATTTGCAGCAAACTAGAGAGGAGGTATTTCAGAACACTTTCAAGCTGCAAGAGAGAATCAAGAGGATATATGATTGAAAGGCAAAGGCGGATAGGTTTCAAATAGAAGACATAGTGCAAAGATGGGATGCAAGGAATGAAGAGAAAGGTAAACATGGCAAGTTTGAAAATCTTTGGAAAGGACCGTACAAGATTGTTGCATATCGGGGCCAAAATGCTTTCCTTTTGCAAGAAATGAATGGTGAAGATTATCTTGGTGGGCCGGTCAACGGTTGGCTACTCAAACAGTACTATTTGTGAAATGTTTTCTATTGTCCTATGTATCATTGTACATACCGGTTTGTTTAAATTCCATTGCAAGTGTGTACTCTTTTCATTCTTCATTTTGGGGCCCGAGGTGAAGGCTATAAAATTGAGGTTTGATTTCAGTTTTGGTTTGGTTTGGTTTGTTAGAGTTAGGTATTTCAGTCGATTTCAGTCTTGAAAATGAGTCAATTCTGAGTCACATTTTAGTCTTGAAATTGAGTCATTGAGTCAAGAGTTTGGTTTTGATTTTTCGAAGTTATTGACTCCATAGCCCAATGGACGAAGGCACTGCCTACTTTCCCAAAATATCTGTAGTTCTTGGCACCTCCAAGGAGCTACCATCCCCATTGGAGCCAATGTTAGTGTCGGTATCTTCATCCCTCCATCAGAGATCAAATCCTCTTGTTGCATTGCATATTAAGTGTCCCGCCCAGTCAACTACATTCCATTAGGAGCATGGACCATCTGACGGTAGTGTCCTGTTGTAAATTTTCCCTCATGTCCTTTACCTGTTGGCCCATGTTTATTCATCAAAATCATATATAGTCACCTTTTTGTCTTTAAAGTTGGCAAAGGTATTTTCTAGGGTTTCATTAGGGTTTCATTAGGGTTTCATTAAAAATGGTTTCAAAATGTCCAATAACAGTCAACGAGCACATGAGGAGATTCCAGTATCAATAAATTTCATAATCAAGTGCTCAGAGATGTATTTTTCCTCAAAACTCTGTTTTGAGGAAAAACAAAGTATTTTAAGTTTTATTATATAAATTCATGTAATTTCATTTCCTTCATATGTAAATCAGTTCAACAGAAACCTTGGTCACTTTCCCTAGCCTTAGTAGCTCCAACCCCCAGCAAAGCAAACAAAAAACAAGGCATTCAGTTCATCAAAAGGTTCAAATAAAGTGAAAACAGAATTAAAAAGTCAAGTCATATTCCAAACATTGTAAAAGTGGGTTTTATGAAAAAAAATTAAAGGTCATTGTGTATAAATCATTTCCTCAAATGAAAGGCTCATTTGCATTAAAAAAAAAACAAAGTGTGAGTGAAGTGGAAGCCGTGTTTGAGCAAGAGGAGAGAAACTCGGAAAAACTGTGCCAAATCGAGGCGCAGCGCACTGGGTGGAAGGCGCGGCGCATAGAAGAGGCACGGTGCATAGGGCCGCGATTTCTAGTGCAAAATTGAACGGGCGCGACGCACACACAGGGCGCAGCACATTGGGTTTGAGGTGTGGCGCATAGAGCTGCCAAGCCCAATTTCTTCAACAACTCTCTCAAATTGCTAAAATTGTTCAACTACTCCTATTGTGCAAGTAAGCCACGATCTATTCATTGCTAGTAAAGGAGTTTTTCATAAAGTTTATGGTGATTGTCTAAAGGAAAAATCAAACCCTACATTCTTGCCATTTCTCAAGAAATTGTTGCCTAGGGTTTGCTTTGGTTATTTTGCTGCCAAGTTCATTCTGTCATTCCTTCACCTTTTCACTCCTTCACTCATTTCCTCACCTTATTCCCCCATTCCCTAACTCCCATCTTCCCAAAAAAAAAATCATCTACCCCTATCCCCAATTCCCATTTCCCAAACCCTTACTACAAATCCCCAAACCCTAAAGTGTTGTCCCTAAACTTAATATCACTCCCTAATCCCATATTTCCCTAACAAAACCCTGTCCCAACGGTCCCAAAATCCCCATACTCTCTCCCTCCACAATCCATCATATCCTTTTTCCTTGGTGGCAGATCAAAAACACCATAAATTCCTAATACTCATCAAGAAAACACACCCACTAGCAGAGATGGAGTCTGGTCCTTCATATGATCGTGAAGAAGAGACACACAGTGATTCTCCTACAGAGGTACATGCACCCAGGAGGCCTCATAGAGGTGGCAAACATATTCGAGAAGAACCTACTACTCTTGCTGAGTTACAGGCCTGCCCTCTCGCCATCACTTGTTTCCAACATCAGTCCTGCTATGAGTTCTATGAGATGGTTGCTAGAGTTCAGTTTCACCATGAGTTGGCCTGTTTGTTTGTGCTTCATTTACATGATGGTCAAGCCACTCTAGCTGGTGTAACATTCACTTTAACACCAGAATCTATTTCTCTAGCAACCAGTATTCCTAATATTGGAGAGCAATGGAACAAAAGGCAGCAAATAGACAGGAAACATTATGAACCATACATCAAGCCTGGTTATTTGAGACAACTCAGGAGAGTTTTTCCTTTTTAGTACCTGAAATATTCTTATGCTCCTTTGATGAAACTGATAATGAAGTATTTCAGCTGTGAGGGCCGGTTTTCCCGTTTATATGCCTATCATATCAGGTTGTTGATACATCTTACTAGGGTGAGGATGATGAATCTCCCCTACTTCATGTGGTGAAATATCGACAAGATGACCACTCTAGTACAACACAAGACTCCTCAGTAGCAGTTCAACAGTATATATCATTTTGCTCTCATTAAGATTGTGGTCATCCATTAGCTTGGTTTGCAGGGCATCACTTGGGAGGACTTCATTTCTCGTAAGTTTTTCACATCTCCTTAGGGACCTCCAGAGGATTTGCATGAGATAGGTGAACCTTCATATCAGCATGAGGGTCATGAGACACAGACCACTAGTATGCCGGTGTTTATCACCTATTAGAAGGGCACTAGATGGTTGCTTGCAGCAGCCAAGCGAGTATTATCTCCACCCGGGGTGGAAGGGGTCTCGCTACCTTCATCAGCACAACAAGTTTAGGACAAAGGCAAGAGGCCATTACAGGATGAGGGACCATCAGGTGAGTGGAAGACTAATTTCATTCTCATTGAGGGTGATGATACTGATATGGGCCCACAAAGTACAAATCTCAAAGAAGTCATCCAAGAGAAGCAGGCGGACATCAATGCCTTGTCCCTCAACTTGGAAAGGGCTAAGTGGATAATAAGGTACCTGGAGCAAATAAATAAGCAGCTTTAGGATCAGCAAGCGATTATGGAGTTGCAAAACATTCAGGAAAACCGCCAAGCTACTAAAAGGAGGAAGGCGAAATTCACATCGCTTGAGCAAGAGATCAATGCTGATCGGGAATCTTGGCTTGAAAGAGTCAATATTCACTTATAAAATTTTTTGGAGAAGGCCAATAGGGATAAGACACTGCTGAAGCACATGGTTTATCATTACATGGTGAGAAACAAAGTCTGCAAGGCAAGAATCAGGAGCTTAAAGGCAAAATTGAAGAGGGCATCAAGGAGGAAAAAGGAACATGATAGACTTCAGATATTGGCTGAGGCTTCCTTGGCCCAACATAATGCTTGATGGAGAAGACTTAGCCCAAATTTCAAAAAATTTGGGGCACTTTTTGCATTTTTGGAATTTTTGGCACAAAAAACAAGTTTTCTGCCTTATGCGCTGCACCACCTGGCGCTTGCTTTTGATAGGAGCCTCCAAATGAAAAAAACTCAGAATTTGTGGATTTTTCATGGAAAAATATGTTTGCCTACCAATGGCCAAGAAATTTTGACAGGATTTGTGCCCTCAAAAAGGTCAAAAACACTGAAAAAATGACCTTACTGCCCCTATTTTGACACACAGCAAGAAACGTTGCGAAAATAGAATTGTGGAGGGGAAAATGGAGGCCAAATTCAAAAATTCCACTTGGGTTGGAAATTAGACAGGCATACCTTTCCAACAAGCCCACTTGGAGGGAATTTGGACACTGAGAATGCCTTCAAAAGTGGCTCCAAACAGGCACTATGATAGAGAAATCAGCACGGCGCATAGGGGAAATTTTGCTCAATTTGACCAAGTATACTCTGCTTTTCTCCTGGCTTTTGCCAGTTTGACTTTTTCTCCTTCTTAATGTCAAACCTATCATGTAATTGAATGTAAATGGATGGATCATGATGTAAATATGTCAAATTTTCACTTATGGAGGTAGATTCATCTATCAAAAAGTTGTTTGAAACTGAATGAACCAGTTCCTTTGTTTCTAGAGGCATGTTGTTCCACTGCCTAATTTCTAGCTCTTAGTTTAGAATTAGTTGGAACAGCTCCTAAAAATGTGAGCTCTACCCCTAGAGGCTAGGATGAGCTATGGTTTGTCTATATTATGTGGTTTTTCAGTCATTAGCATGGTTGGACTTTTGAGAAAGTAAGGACTTCATTGTATACTCATATCAACATTTTGGCTAAGGAATTGAGACCAGGGTTTGCAACACTCTTTGGGATTCATGTGGCATTTTGTTTTGGTACAATGATTTCCTCTGTATTTGTCAGGCAGGTAGTAACTCCACAAAAAAAACAACTGATTCGTTTATTATTCCATAGGTAGGTCATTGTTATATACAATAGGGAGTGATTGTTCAGTTCATCTCCCGATGACTGTTCACATTCCTAATTTAATTATTTACATAAAATTCCCCCAATCATGAAGATTAGGTGTCAACATTCCCCCCCTTAATCTGAAGGGATGTTGGTGAGTCCAAGCATCATTCTGAATCATTCAAGCTTTTCCCTTCCAAGTGCTTTGGTAAAGATGTTTGCAATTTGCTCATTTGTGGAACAATGACGGAGATGGATTGTTTTGGCCTCAACATGATGTCAAATCAGATGATATTTAGTATTGATATGCTTCGTTTGATCATGGAACTTTGGTTTCTTGGCCAACTTTATTGTAGAGGTGTTGTCAATCATGAGTGGAGTTGATTGTACTTGTTTTACCTGCAAATCTTCAAGAATTTTCCTGAGCCACACTATTTCTGTTGTTGCTTCAGCTGCTGCCATGTATTCTGCTTCTGTTGTGGAATCTGCTGGAACTAATTGTTTGTGTGATCTATAGGAGACAGCTCCTGATCCAAGACTCATAACATATCCTGAAGTAGATACTCCAGTTTCTTTGTCTCCATCGAAGTCTGAATCAGAGTATCCGATCAAACTGAACTAGTCATCCACCTGTGTGTACTTGATTCCATAGTCTTGAGTTCCCTTCAAGTACTTTAGAACTCTTTTTGCAGCAGACCAATGTCCCTCACGAGGCTTTTGCATAAACCTGGAGAGGATTCCAACAGTAAATGAAATGTCTGGTCTGGTAGTAGTAAGGTAGTTGAGACTTCCTACAAGCTGTCTATACTTTGTTGCATCCTCAAATTCCTTTCCTTCAATAGATGTGAGCTTTAAGTTTTGTTCCATTGGAGTAGTAAGAGGATTGCACTCTGTCATGCCAAACCTGTTTAACAGATCTCCAATGTATTTCTTTTGAGAAAGAAATATGGACTTCGGATGTTGGGTTACTTCAATGCCAAGATAGTAATGAACATAGCCAAATCAGTCATTTCAAAACTTTTCCCCAATTCCTTCTTTATGGATGCAATGTAGCTTTCATTGTTCCCTGTCATCAAAAGATCATCAACATATACCACAAGATATACAACTGTTTTGCCAACTTTCTTGACAAATAAAGTTGCATCATCAAGATCATAATGTTTGAAATTGAGTTTCAAAAGATGCTCAGATAGTTTTTCATACCAGGCTCGTGGTGCTTGTTTGAGGCCATACAAGGACTTCACCAGTTTGCATACTTTATGTTCATGTCCTTTCACAACAAATCCTTCAGGCTAAGACATAAAAACATTCTCTTTTAGATCTCCATTCAAGAAAGCAGTTTTTACATCCATTTGATGGACTTTCCAACCGTTCTGAGCTGCTAGAGCAAAGAGTGTCCAGATAGTAGCCCATGTTGATATGGGGGCAAAAGTCTCCTCATAATCGACCCCTTCCTTATGTGCAAAACCTTTTGCCACAAGCCTAGCTTTGTGCTTGTCAAGTGAGCCATCAGCTTTGTACTTGTTCTTGTAGACCCACTTGCAGCCAATTCGTTTGGTTCCAAATGGAGGATCAACCAGCTTCCAAGTGTCGTTCTTTATGAGGGCATCATACTCCTTTTGCATCTGCTTCTTTCCATTCATCATGAGAAGCAGCTTCTTTAAAGGAAGTTGGTTCAAAATCTGTAGACAAGTTCAATTCACAATCATAAGAAACATCCATATCAACAAGTGAATTAGAGTCATCCACATCACCTCCATTTTGCCGTTTGAATTTCTAGTTCTTGTTTCCAACCTCATCAGGATGAACACTTTCAAGTGTCTTTGTCAACCACTTTGGGGGACCTTTCTTAGATGGTCCAGACTGCTCCGTTGATTAAGTTGGGACTGAATCAAGATTGAGTCTCCCAATTCTATCAATCACATCACTTAAAGCATCATTTGTTGTTGGAGTTTTATGCGGGGGAGAGTGTTCCTCAAAAGAAAATTCCACATGTTGACTAGAATAGGAATCCCCCCTTTAAGATGTGGAATCTGATTATCAAATTCTTGAAATGATTTCGTTTTTGCGAATCTATCCAAGCGATTAAGTTGCCGCTCAACAACATTGTCAGTTTTGGATGATTCAAGAAAGATTACATCTCTAGATACAACAAACTTTTTATTTACTTCATCATAGAGGCGATATGCTTTGGAGGTGTTTGAATACCCAGGAAGATACACTTACGACTTCTAGCACCAAGTTTGTTTCTATGTACCTTTGGTATCAAAGCATAACAGGTGGAACCAAAGACCCTGAGATGTTTTACCGAAGGAACATGTCCATACAACAATTCATAAGGAGTCTTGTTTCTTATAGCATTAGATGGACATCTATTCTTTATATATGCAGCACATAGAACAACATCAGCCCAAAACATTATCTTTACATTTTTGAAGAAGAGCATGGATCGTACCATATTCAAGATTGTTTTATTCATTCTTTCAGCTACACCATTCTGTTGGGGATTATAAGGCACAATTGTTTGATGTTTGATCCCATGTTGGCGAAGATAGTTTTCAAATTCATTTGATGTGTATTCTTTTCCATTGTCAGTGCGAATAGACCCAATATGAGAGTGTGCATCATTTTCCATGCATTTACGAAAATTCTTGAATGTTTGAAAAGCATAAGATTTGTTATTCAATAAATAAACCCAACACATTCTGGTGTAGTCATCAATAAATGTCATCATATATTTATTTCCATTTGTAGAAGGAACATGCATTGGACCACATAAATCTAAATGAATGAGTTCAAGTTTTCTATGTGCTCTTGAATGTGAATCATAAAAACATTGTTTGCTATGTTTTCCTAGAATGCAAGCATCACATTGCTTAAGTTTTCTAGGAATTGTAGGCAAACCAGCAACACCATTTTTCTTCAATAAACGGAGACTGTCATAGTTTAAATGTCCAAATCTAGCATGCCATAATAAACTTGATGGAAGTGTACCTTCTTCACGATGAGAAATATATGAGAAATGTTGTGCATGAGCAGATGTTCCTTGCAGTTTGAAAAGTCTTTCTTCTTCTATTCCCCTCATGACAAGTGAGTGATCAGATGCTTTTCTCACCTCAAGCTTGCCATCAAACATATGAATGGAGTGACCTTGCTGGCGGATGTGGACCAAGGACACCAAGTTTCTCTTGAGTTGTGGGAGATATAAAACATGATCAAGAAGAAAGTCTGAGAGACCAGGCAGTTTAAGCCTGATTGTGCCAAGCCCTGATGGCTTGATTTTTGACTGATCTACAAAGTATACTACTCCATCAACATTCTCAGTAAAATCTTCAAAAAAATCTTTTCTATGAGTCATGTGACAGGTTGCTCCTAAATCAAGCAACCAAACATTTTTCCAAGAAGCAAGTGAAGCATTAAATAAATCTTCATTTACTCCAATGTTACATTGTGCCACAACATAATGAGCAGATTCATGTGCTTTACCTTTGTCTGTATCATCGGTTTTACCTTTATGTTGGTTTCTTTGATGCTCAATTTTGTCCCATGGTAGCTTGCATGTAGAGGCATCATGTGATCCATTTCTTTTGCAGCGTATGCAGTGCAAATCTGCCTTTTCTCCTTAAGAGTGTCTGCCCCCCCTGCCTATGAAATATCTTCCTCATCCTCTTCGACCAACTCTTCCTCTTGAAGAATCTTGAGTAGGATTCTTTTCTTTATAAGCAAGGCACACAGCCTCTTCAGAAGATTCAGGGTTGTCTTCTTTCCAAAAGCTTTCTCTCTTTCAGCAAATTTTTTCACAAGAGAGTCAAAGGTGATATCTTTGAGATCTCCATTTGCTTGCAATGACTCAAGATAATTGGAGTAAGTAGGATAAAGTGCCCTGAGAAAAGCGATAAAAGGAATATCCAATTCAACCTTAGTGGATTTGATACCATGCATTATGGAGTTTACTTCAGATGCAAGAGCAAGAGGATCATTATTTTGCAGTTCAAGAGTGAAAAGTTTAATCATGAGTTGAACAACTTCAAGTGTAGAATGTGAGTCATAGAGTTCTTTCAGCTTTTGTAAGGCTTCAAAGGCAGTTGAAAATGACGAAATATGACGACTCACCTCTTCATTTACAAATGTTGCAATTAATGCATAAGCTTTGTTGTTCTTGTTTTCCCAAATGACGAGCTCTTTATCTGAGGTAGGTTGTTCTGGTTCATTGTCTCCGTCTTCGACACACACTCCTTTCCACAACTCATTGAAAATGAGCGTGTGTTTTATGATCCGAGACCACTCAGGATAGTTCTCTTTGCCAGTGAGAACTATTCCCACGATGGATATGATTGAATGCATATTGTAACAAAAAAAAATTCTGCTGCAAAACTTTTACTCTTAATGGAAAAAAAATAAGACGAGACAACAAATTTAAATGTTAATTGGCATTCATCTAGACAACGTTAAAGTATAGAATATATATGGGTGAGACAACCTAAATATATGGTGAGTGACTGTGTAAAAAAAACTGTACAATGCTTTGATATCAACAAGAATCAGTACTGAATCATCTTCCTTTACTCCATCACATTTTTTTTCACATTCTATGAATGCCAAAATCAAATCCACTTCTCCTCCTTTTGTATCTAGAATGGTCCCAAAATTATTTACTAGACACAGTCAGACCAAAAATAAACTTGCCTCGACTTGGAATATACAAAGACAACGTTTCAGTATTCAACGCATACCATCTAATATATGTCATGAACAACGTTCAAATCGGAATATACAAAGATAGCGCTTCATCAGATTTGAATATTCAACGCATATCATTTAATATATGCCATTTAACAAAGGCCACCAGCGTTCAAAATAGTATATAGCAGAGGTATATACTGACACAATAACTGGAGCAGCGTTCCTCATCGTTCCCAATCAGCTCAACCTCTTTCTTCTTTCAAGAAATCTTTGTGTAAATGGTCTGCCTCCAAGTAGCCAACTGCAAAATCTTCAAAAACCAGTAGACTGATGCGATGGTGGCCCTTTGGACCGTATGCTTGTCTTGTCTTGATGGGTTTTGAATCCCCCTTTCAACAGACCAGTGTACAGCGTATGGTTCAAAAAAATTTGACAGCAGCATACAACGTATAGTTCAAAAAATTTTGACACGCGCAGATCTCAGCGAAGGAACCTCATTCACGCATAGTTCTTCAATGGATGGTAGTGACTACAAAGTGGCAATGACTGTGGAGGGGGCTGAGAGCAGTAGGCAGTGGACAGAGAGTAGTAGACAGAAGGGAGTTATAACTATTTTGGGAGCTGGCTCTGATACCATGTTAGACCAGGCAGTAACTCCTCCACCAAAATTGATTCGTTTGTTTTATTCCTTCAGGTAGGTATTCATTATATACATGAGGGAGAGACCATTCACTTCATCTCTCGATGACTGTTCATATTTCTTATTTATCTATTTACATTATATTCACCCAATCTTGATAATTAGGTGTCAACAGGCTGAAGAGGGATTTGGCTCAGCCATTCGAATGGAAGTTCCATCCCGGGTTGGATTTCGCATCATTAATGAAAGGTTATTTCTCCTTGTATCTCTATTACTCCTGGAAGCCTTGGTTGGACAAATTCTCTGGAGCCCGGTGATAGTCGTGGGTTGAGTTACTAGTCTTGGGAGTCGGATTGGAACACACACTCTGGAGCCCTTGAAGGCTGGGATAGAGACCAGCCTGATGATGGTTTTGTGATGTCCAATCATGATGTGGAATCATTGTTTGATGGGTTGAGGTGGATGGCCTTTGGAAGCCCTGGATGAGTTTTAATTGATGTGTTCTATGAGATCCCACATTCATGCTTGGAATATGGCACGAGGGTGAATGACTGAAGAGAGATTTGGCTCAGCCATTCTACAGTCGAGTGGAACATGGAAGTCCCATCCCAGGTTGGATTTTGCATCATTAATGAAAGGTTATTTCTCCTTGTATCTCTATGAGAATTATGATGGATTATATGTGGTTTATATGGTTGTGATTTCATTAGTATTTATATCCCTATTATGCTGGTTATGTATGTATTTTATCGCAACATATATATATGGATCTGATCATGTTCTTATTAGTTTTTGAATAATCAATGTATCTATGACCTAATGGATGAAATGGCAGCTAGTGTGATAAGGAGACAATGCTTCATAGTGAATCTCAGATAAGTATGAGACCCATATGCTCAGATTTGTTATTTAAACCTACAGGTTGCATATTTATGAAGTGTTTGACAAAATGTCTGTCATGGTTAGGCTTGGTTAGGTCAAGCCCTTGATCAAGTTTGGTGTTAGAGGCTTTGCATTGGTATCATTTAATGTCTTGGAGAGTCTCATCAAGTTCTAGGCATTAGTTTGGAGACTAGCCCTAAAAAAGTGGCTTAAATCTCCTAGTCTCTGACACAGAACTAGCTGATAGAAACTATAGTCTCTCCCTTGCATGCACTGTGGGAGAAGCAATAGGTTTACAGTCGCACTCATGCCTTGTCATGGGAGTGACTCTGGGTCTAATTCATTGAAATGTTAGGTTAACTTAGGGGTTGGGCACCTAGAGTGGTGGATTAGCTCATGGGGGTCCTGAAGCACCTAAGGGATGTTTGTATGGTGTGTTTCTGTCGATTCCATTTCCTTAAGATTACTTAGGAGGTCGAATCATATCATAATGGCCTCTCGTCGCATGTTTCCCTGGCCAGATGATTACTTGGGTAGATGTGGGAGGAGGGCGTTATAGAGTGGTATCAGAGCGTGGTTGCACTCTACTTGGGTTGTGAGTTGATCATGCTTTCATGTTGGTTGCATATGTGTTCCTTATGCATGTAGTCCATATGCTTGTTGCATTTGCATGGTGTTGATCATGGTTGTAGTGATGTTGCCATGTGAAGGTTGAAGGTGTGGTCATGGAGTATGTCTTCATGTGTGTATGGTTGATTATGCGTTGTTATGCACATCAATGATCACATTTTATCAAGTGCATGTGATGTGGTTGTTGTTGTCATGCATGAGGTCATGGTTTGTGTAGTTGATATGGCCATACATTGATGACTGGACTCTAGTTAGAATGGTGTGTATATGGTTTTGTACTCATGTGTTACATGTATGTATGCATTTGTTCTGCATTTATGGTCTTGGTTATAGTTATGTATGAATAATAGGTCAAATATGCCTTGTGAAGTCATTGTATGCAATTCAGGTCATCATGATGCTATTGGTTTTTATGATGCTAATGTGTTGGCTGAGATAGAGCAGGAGATGCAAACTATCAAAGTGAGGTTGTAGCATTAGACTTTGGTGTAAGAGCAGACCACCATACAGGTGTGGTATGTTTGGCATGCATGTAAGTTAAGGATCTTTATATGCATTAGATTTATATATATTAGGTTTGTGTACATGTTTTTTGATGTTATGGTTACATTCATGATAGATGTTAGTTGATCAGTGTAGTTATATGCACGTGTCGGATAGTCAAGGATGGTAGTAACCTGTGGTTGTATGCATTATTATTTTTGTTTTATGTTAGATAACTTGATGATCATGTTATATGTTGTTGATGAGTATGCTATAGATTAACTTGTTGTTATATGATAGTTAGCTTGATGATTAGGTCATATGTTGTTGATGAGCATGTCATATGTTAACTGATTGTTATTATATGTTAGTTAACTTGATAATTAGGGTTATTTCATTGAGATCTTGATGTTGTAATTTGGATTGGTCATATGCATGATGGTTATGTTCATTAAATTGAAGATCTTGATGTTATATGTATTGTGTTAATCTAGTTTGACCTACACATATGGTTAGGGTTGCGATATGGTGTCGTACTAATCTAAATTGATCATACATATGTGATTGTTATGAATGAATGACAAATGCTTATGAGCTTATGATGTGAACATGTTAGTTAGATACTATTATGGACATCATGATTTATGTTTGAGTTGATATGTTATGAAGTTGTATTGTGCTAGCCTAGGTTTATTGTGTAGACAAGATAGCACCCCTGATATACACTAAGGTATAAGTTTTCTTATGTCGTATATTTGGTTCTTAATTGTTTGATTATGACATCTATTTGGTGTTTGAGTGTTTAGTGCCTAGTTGATTTATTTAACATGGTATGTTTGCAAGTGGCTTAAATGTTTGATGAATTTCATAATATAAGTATGCATTCCAATGATCTTGCTTTAATATGGTTTTACTAACACATGTGTTGAGACATTTGATATGTACTTGAGTGTAGTAGGTGATAGTTGCAGCATTATGTCTAATGACTATGAGTTGACTATGGATTATGACATGATTGTTTGTAAGATTTGATCTCAAATTGATAAATATGATTGTCTTGATTTTTGGAACATGTGTGAGTAGTTGCAGGAAACATGCTTGGTATTAGCGTGATGAGGTAATAATTGATGTGTTTATATAACTAACAGTTGGGTGACGTGACAGTATATAGTAAGACTCAGTTGTAGTAGGGTAAAGGTAAAAGAAAGGAATCAAGTAAGAATTCATTTGGCTATGTTTGGAAACCTTAATTCCAAATGAATGGGTGCTTTGCATACTCATCTTCTTAACCTTGATTTTGTTTGACATTATGTGGATATGTGCTAGATTCATGAAAATGTACTTGACAAGTATATTAGCTAGTCTTTAGTTACAGGTGGATATGTCAAAGGATTGGAGTCCCTTGAGAGATGACATGGATGTGTTCACTTGCAAGCAACATGCTTGACACAACAAGATAAGGTAATTGATGTATTGTTATGTTTATTTATATACTAACAGTTATGTGTTTATGGAAATATGATGCAGGGGACTGCATGGCAAAGAGAGGTTGCCATGAAATCTTGAAGAAGGCTTTGGTTGAGTTTCCCTGAGAACCATGGGAATTGAGTCATGGTGTTTTTTGTTAGTCTTATGCTTTTGGTCATTTTTTATTTGCTTGCGCTTGATTTGCATATTCATTTATGTCTAGAGTATGGCCATACCACTTTGTTTGTGAAGTCGTTTTATTATTGGTTTTCATGGTTTTCTTCTTGCTGTTGTTTTCGTTCTTGCCTTTTATGTTTTGAGTCTGGGGAATTAGTTGGGAAAGAGGAAAAGTTGATGGAGCTCAGGGAGAGTTGTGTGGTACCTAACAGGTAATGTAAGACACAGATGAAGCTTGGTGTATGAGTAAGTACAACGGAAGGTAAGACTATGACAGTCGGTTGGACTGGTTGGTTCCATTGTGGTAAATGGATGATGATATAACAACCATGGGAAAGGTAATCAAGAAAAGTTAAAGTAAATGGATCTGAGGTGTCAAATGCCTTGCCTGTGTTGGGATTGTTGTTCTCAATATTACACATGTGTTGTATGAATAGATTGTGAAGAGGAGGAAGAAAAGGAACAAGAAATGTCAAAAGAAGAGGATATACACTTTGAACAAACCCTACAAAAGAAGAAATGAATCTGACCATATCTTGTAATGCATTGGCAAGAATTACCACTCCCAAACTATCAAGATAGAAGGGCATATTAAAAAGAAAAAGGTAATAGTGTTGATTGATTCGGTAAGTACCCATAGTTTTATTCATTGTAAGATAGACAAGGAATTGAATTTCGTCCTATATCCAACACCAGAGTGTCTAGTGATGGTTGCATGTGGAGGAACCATAAATTGCTCAAGAAAGTGCCATAATATCAAGCTATCCATGGGAGAATATGTATTGAATAGCCCAATGCTTTCCATTCCAATGGGTGGTGTTGATGTTGTACTAAGAGTCCAATGGCTACAATCCTTGGGTACAATAGCTTTTAATTTTCAAGAACTTTTCATGAAATTATCTTCAGATTGAAAGGAAGTTGAATTAAGGGGTATCGCAAGGAAACCGGGAAATATAATCAGTTGTAATGGAATGTCAAAGCTTCTAAAGAAAGAACAACGAGGCATAATTGCACAATTATGTTCACTAGAGTTTCCCACATCGAAATCATCCATTTCTCCAGATCTCCAAAAAGTCTTAGACAATCATTCCAAGGTATTTGAGACTCCCAAAGGCCTCCCACCTATTCATGGTCATGATCATGCTATTGATTTGATTCCAGGAATTGTTCCTTCAAACATCAGGCCTTACAGATATCTTTATGTCCAAAAGAGTGAAATTGAACGTATGGTTGCAGAAATGCTAGAGGCTGGCATAATTCAACCTAGTCAAAGCTATTTCTCTACTCCAGTAGTATTGGTTCACAAGAGGGATGGATCATGGAGAATGTGTCCAGATTATAGGGAGCTCAACAAGCTCACTATTAAAGATAAATTTCCCATTCCTGTTGTTGATGAATTATTGGATGAATTGCATGGATCAATTTACTTCACCAAGTTGGATCTTCGTTCAAGATATCATCAAATCAGAATGAACATTGAAGACATTCCAAAAAAACATTTAGAACTCATGATGATCTCATTGAAGAGTACCTTGCTACTGGAGCAAATGTCTCATCATAATCAAGTCTCTCCACCTGAGAGAATCCTTTGGAAACAAATTTGGCCTTATTTTTCTCCACACTCCCATCTGCTACTTCATTTACCTTGTAAAGTCATCTGGAACTTACCACTGACTTGTCTATTGGTCTTGGGACTACTTCCCAAATACTATTTCTGATAATGGAGTCATACTCCTCAACCATTGTGTTAACCCATATTGGTTGTTGCACAACTTCCTCGAATGACGATGGCTCAATCTTTAGAATGTCGCTCATCAGAGCCAGGTAGCCAGTGTATCGATCTGGTGACCTCCTCTACCTACGTTGTGATGTGGGTTCTCCCACGTTCTATCTAGCATCATGCATCAATTTTTCAGCCTCTTTGTCATGCTGCCTTCCATCTCTAGAAGTCTCTGCATGAATGGGGTGTTTCCACTCTCTGGTCTTTTGCATGTGGTTTCTCCACATAACCCTGAGGTTCCTCCTTTAGAGCTAAAAGCTCCTCATCAGCATGTAACTAAAGCTCCCTCTCAAGGGAATATCCCATGGCTTTCTCTTCATTGAAATTAATGTTGAAATTTGGTACCAGAGGACAGATGGTTCCCTTAGGCTTTGATCTTTGGCCTAGGGAAAAGTGTCCAAAAGAATTTAATTTTTCTCCTAAAGTAACTTTATAATTTTTCTCCTAAAGTAACTTTATAACTTTTTATAAAGTTAAATCTAATTTAAAAGTGACTTTAAGTGATAAAGTTACTAAGTCTAATTTTAAAGTGACTTTTATAAAGTCAATGAAAAATTAGAAAGAAAAAGTGACTTTGGAAATAAATGACTAAGTGGGTCTTTATTAAAGTGGGGTGAATTAAAAAATAGAAAGTGAGATTTAAATGAGCATTTAATCTCAGCCATTGATCTAAATCTATTTCAGCCATTGGATTTAGGGATCACCCAAAAGTCACTTAGGGTTGGATTAAGGGAAGAAAATGAGGAAAATAGCATTCATTCTTTCATGAGCAGATTGGAAGAAGGAGAGCAAGAGAGCAAGGGAGATTTCTGGACAAAAAGGAGAAAGAGGCAGCAACTTGCACACATACCAAGGTAGCACTTCAGCAAATCTGTACAGCTGAAAGAACAAGCAGTAAAAGACAGATTTTTGCTGAGCAAACAGGGAAAAACTGATTTTTGGGCATGAATTTCAAGGAGGTGATTTTCTGCACGGAAACCGAGGTCTGTCCGTACAGTCAATACAGCCGCACATCTGTACAGTCCGTACAGTCCGTACAATCGTACAGTCCATACAACAAATATCCAGATTGTTTGTTAGGCTGAAAAACATATAAGTTTGCTTGCTGGGAAAATTTGTTTCGCTGAAAATTTTCTCACTGTAAAAGGCATTTTCCAGAAATAAAGAAGAGCTCTCAAACTGGTTTTCTCCAAGAGTTGTAGGGGGTTTTTCCAGGGTCACATTGACCAAAAATATCAGTGTTTAAATGTGTTTTAATGGCTGTTTGTTACTGCTGATTTTTATTTCTGCAATTTCCAGCATTCTGTAAAATTTCCAGAATTTGTGTTTTCAGCAAATTTATTTTTTCCAACTTGTTGAATGTATGGTTATGGGAAAAGGCATTTAACTACATGAGAGAAATAAGCTGAAACTGAAAAGCGGGGTGGGAAAACAGAAATTTCTACATGGTATCAGAGCTTGAGTGCTGAAGGGCAGTTTGGGACAACAAGGAGAAAAATTACAGCTGCTGATTTTTCACTCAGAAAATTCCAGCAAGCTGATTTTTCACAAACAACAGTTTTATCTTTACTACTGCAGTGCTATTTTTTCAGTTTTAGGACAGCAAGATGTCATTGGGATTGAGGGTGGAGGATATGTTGGATGGGCATACAAATTACAACGTTTGGAAGGATAGAATGAAGAGTATCTTTGAGGAGGCAGAAGTCTGGGATATCATGGTGCATACCACACAGAACCCTGTTGTTGTGCCTACTGATGCTACTCAGTTGACAGCTTATAATAAAAAGAACAACAAGGGTGAGAGGCTGATTCTAGACGAAATCAAAGACCATTGCATTCCTCATGTGAGAGGAAAGAGTAATGCCCATGAGAAGTGGACAACATTGTCCAATCTCTACCAGAGTACTAATGAGAACCGGAAAATGGTTCTGAAGGAGAAACTGAAAAACATTAAGATGGGTAATGATAGTGCAGCTGGTTATCTCACAAAGATTACTAATGTGAGAGATGAGTTGGCAGCGATTGGAGAGGCCATTCCACCCACTGAGTTGGTGCGGATTGCAGTAAATGGCCTCCCCCGTTCATGGTTGAACTTTGTTGATGGGGTTTGTGCACGTGAGACCCTTCCCACATGGGAGAGGTTTTGGGATGATTGCATTCAGACATAGATCAGGAAAGGTCAGCTTGGGGCAGCCAAGCCAGTTGAGCAAGATGAGGATGTAGCATTGGTGGCAGGAGGCAAAAAAGGCAAAGGGAAGAAGTAGGCTTCCACAAGCAGTGGTGGGGGCAAAGGCAAAGGTAAAGGTAAACATGGGAACACACAGAAGGACTATTCCAAGGTGAAGTGTTGGAATTGTGAAAAGATGGGACACTATGCAGTTGTGTGTCCAGAGAAGAAGAAGAAGAAGGGGAAGGACCAGAGTTTGGCAGCTTCAGCAGAGATTGAGGACTTTGCAGGTCGTTTTGACCAGGAGTTTGCGTTCACTACGTGTGAGTGCTCTGGTGCAGGATCACCTGCCACACAGGTTCAGAGGGAGCATGCTTTTCCCTCGATTAGCGGAGCATCTTCAGGTATCTGGTATGTAGACAGTGGGGCTTCACGTCATATGACAGGAGTCCGTGAGTACTTCTCAGAGCTTTTAGAGAGCGGCACTGATATAGAGGTAGTACTCGGTGATGACAGAGTTGTTAGAGCAGTCGGGGTGGGGACACTGACATTTCAGAGGGAGTCCAAACCTCCCTTGAAAGTGTCAGATGTTCTTTATGTGCCAGGGATGAGGAAGAACCTCATATCTGTCTCAGCTTTGGACGACAGAGGATATGAAGTACTGTTCAAGGGAGGACAGGTGTTGATGTATCCCAGGGGCGCTCCAGCTGAGTCAGCTAGAGTGATAGGTGTACGCCATGCAAAGGTGTACAGGTTTGCATTCCAACCCCTTTTGGCATTAAGTAGTAGTACCGATAGCAGAGCTAGCAGTTCTGAGCAGTGTGAATTTGGCACCGCAGGATGGGACATATGTATCATGGAGCCTTGAGGACCTTGCGGGAGATCACTACAGGTATGCCAGA
>APFE031548937.1:70969-120814 GCA_000404065.3 Pinus taeda
AGGTAGCCCCACCTACCGCCACATCTTTGATCACTGCTAAGAAAGGCAGCAAGCTCATATCACAGACCAGGAAATTCATTTGTATGGTTCACTCGCAAAGTAAGGGGAAGATCGTTGCTACATCCACGACCCTCGCAAAGGGTTCCTCCACGCAGCAGCAGCAGAGGGATACAGTCATGAAAGAACACAGGAACAACTTCTCCTCACCCATAGGGGTACCACACAAGTTTCAGGTGGGCAACAAAGTCTGGTTGCATCGACAGGAAGAACGCCTTACCAGAACCCATCAGAAGCTCAGACCACTCCAACATGGTCCTTACAGCAGTACCAAGCCTGTGGGGAACAATGCTTTGGAACACAACATTCCTCCATTCCTTCACCTGCACCAAGTGTTCAATGTGGACCATCATCGACCATGCTTCCCACCATTACTGGACAAATCAGACAGTGCAGAACAAGTTCAGCAGATGGAGGAACTCAACGCAATGGGGACCATTGCTTCCTAAGGGGGGAGGAATAATCCAGGTGGATATTGGTGGCCACCTGCCAAGTCCATCTGGACCCCATCATTGTTTCTCTCAGCATTTTCAGTTTCCTTAATTGTAGCACAACTTACTATTTTTAGCAGTTTTTCGGGTCCTGAACTTCCGGAGCCGTTTTGAGGCCCTAAACGACGTTTTTTGGGGAATCCGGCGGCAACATGGGTCCATGGAATGGACCGATGTTGCCCATTCCAACAATGATAGTGCTTGAATAGATCTTTCTAATGAGCTATCATACGCGTCAAACGGAGATCGTATGCCAAAGTTACGACCCTGGGAAATTGATGTACCAATTTACCCAAAACGGGGCCCACAATTTGGCGTTTCATCTTCTAAGGGTCGGTTTTGAAATGTGAAGGGTTTTTCATTGTTTCTCAACAATAAATAGGCCTTCGAGCCTCATTGTAATTCAGTTCAGAAAAGTTTAGAGGCATGTAGCCGCACATCTCTTCTCAGAGATAAGCTACCATCGCCCTAGCTGGTTTATTTCCAATTCTAGTTGTAAGCCTATTTCAGTATTTTCCATTAATGAAATGAAGTATTATTTCCGCTGCATCTCTTTATTTATGGTTATCTCTATAATCTATTGCGTTCCTGTTTAAATCCGGATCAATTTCCAAGCAGACCATCAAGAAGCAAGGCCTCTATACCCCACTGCCTACCCCTAGTCGACCTTGGGAATCCATCTCCATGGATTACATGTCAGGCTGTCCTTCTACTAAGCATGAAAATGATTGTGTTTTTGTGGTCGTCGACAGGTTCTTGAAGATGGCCATTATGGCAGCTTGCAAGAAGAATATCATAGCCGAAGACACTGCTAAACTCTTCTTTGAATGAGTGTGGGTACACTTTGGGATCCCACAGTCTATCATCTCAGATCAGGATAGTAGGTTCCTCTGTACATTTTGGTCCAATCTCTGGTCGATGTTGGACAACAAACTCACTAAGTCCATAGCCTTCCATCCTCAAGCTGATGGCCAAATAAAGGTTGTTAACAAGATGATCATACACATTTTGTGCATGTATAACTCAAAGCATCCAAACACATGGGACGAGAGCCTCCCCTATGTTTAGCACAGCTACAATCGGGCTCTCCACAGCTCAATTGGCCACAACCCTTTTTAAGTGAGCTTGGGATTCCAACCACTATGTCTCATTGATGTGACCATGCCATTTGCAACTACTCACGCAGATTCGGCTCATGTCCAGTCTAAAACAGATAACGCAAACAACTCATTGAGCACATCCAACATATTCACCAACAGGTCCATGACATTCTGGAGAAATCAAACACCAAGTACAAGCAACGACATGATCAACATCGGGTGGCACACAAGTTTTAGGTGGGAAACAAAGTCTGGTTGTATTTGCAAAAGGAATGCCTTATCGGAACCTATAGGAAACTTAGAACACTTTGATATGGTCCTTACACCATTACCAAGGTTATGGGAGATAATGCATTTGAGCTCAGCATTCCCCCATTCCTTGGCATGCACCCAGTGTTCAATGTGGACCTCCTTCAGCCATACTTTCTACCATTACTAGACACATCCGACATTGTAGAACAACTCACACCCACAGAGTTAAATACAGATTGCATGGAACAAGCTGCAACTTATTGGATCATGGACACACAGATGAATTACACTCACCAACAGAATATCCAACTGTATCGAGTTGTCAAAGCAGGCCAACCCCTTCACTAGGGCAAGTGGCTCAACAAGGACCAAGTCCAACAGAAGTTTCCTCACCTCATGGAGGAACTCAACACAATGGGGACCATCGCTTCCTCAGGGGGGAGGAATGATCCAGGTGGATATTGGTGGCCACCCACCAATTCCACTTGGACCCCCACCATTTCTTCTTTCATTTTTTCAGTTTCCTTAATTGTAGCATAGTTTACTATTTTTAGCATTTTTTTTCGGGTCCTAAACTTTCGAAGCTGTTTTGAGGCCCTAAACGACGTTTTTTATGAAATCTACCACCCAGAGATATAATTTATAATATCATCTTTTTTGTTGTAGTCCTCAGAGAGATCTTTCTAACGAGCTATCATGTGCATCAAACGGAGATAATATGACCAAGTCACGACCCTAGGAAGTTGGTTGTCCAACTCACCCCAACGAGGCCCATAAACTCTTGGTGTTACATCTCCTCGGGTTAGGGTTTGCTCTTATTTTTCAATAATAAAAAGGCCCTTAAGCCTCATTGTATTTTATTTCATAGGCATGTAGACGCTACATCTCTTCTCAGAGATAAGCTACCATCACCCTAGCTAGTGTATTTCCATTTCTGTTTGTAAGCATATTTCAGTAATTTACAGTAATGAAATGAAGTATTATTTTCACTACATCTCTGTGTTTATGGTTATCTCTGTAATTTGTTGAGTTCCTGTTTAAATCTGGATTAGTGGTATCCGAGCAGTCTGCTTTTTTTTTCTCTATTTTTCTTTGCATGTCCCCAATGAGGTCAGGATATAAGGAGTTAGGACTTGAACTGGTTGAAACATTGCAAGACCAGCCTCGCAAAATTTCAAACAGAAGAGGTGAGACTTTGGATCTGTGAATCTAAAGCAAGGGAAAGGTGCCCCCAAACTGCAGAACAAAGGACAAAGCCAAGGAGGGGCAGCCCAAGATAACCCGCTAAAGCTACAAGCAAAGAATAGCGTCGTGAAGCCAAAAAGGGACACAAGAAAGTGGTGTGCTGAGTAGCGAAGGCCCCGCGTAATAGATTTGGGGCTCAAAGCCCGGAATTTTGGGTAAAGGTATGGTAAAGACTCCACGAAATGCATGGCGCACGAAGTTTAATGAGTCAAGTCAAAGGGTTGTCCACCCAAAAATAATGTAAAATGACTTTGCCTATCCATGGTACGCGGACCATGGAAATGTATAAATAGAGCAAGGCTCTATGGTTAGAAGTTAGTTTTTTAGTCAGTATTTTTGATCTGGAATGTAATGGGTTTATGAAGAAAGAAGTCTTGGAGCATCTGTAACTTTGAGTCAGAGGTGTTTGTAGAGAGAGAGAGAGAGAGGCTCTGCAGCTGTGTGCGTAGAGGTATGGTAGAGTCTGCAACTATGTGCGCGGACCCCTGCAGCTGAGTGCACAGGGTGGATCAGGTTGTACTGAAGAGAAAATCAATAAAGATAAGAATTTCTGAGTCATTGTGTGGTTTCTTGCGGAACTATATGTTGCTTATGTTCTGAATTTATGCATGATCTGTTATATGAGTTTATAATTCTTTCTTTATAACTGCGCACACGGGGTTTTAAGTTTAAATGTTTGCCTAAAGACTATAACAAGAAGATCAGATCTATAATAAACTCATAAATAATAACTATTAAGGAAGTGCCTTGTTCCGGATCTACGTGGAAGTAAAGTAGCACAAGGCCACAGAATGGTTCATGACCCCTCTATACCACATCAAGACATCCCAAGGGTGTGGAAACCTAGTTCCAGCACCCTCCCCTGCTACCTCGGGTGAGACCTCAATCTGTGCTCTACAGGCTATTGCCGAAAGGGCCGTAGATGTGGGATTTGTTTGCCTAATAACTCTTCCAAACTTGGGTCAGGGCCCAATAAGCCAACAAATGGTTCCTTTGCCGGGACTGGGATCTGCCTAAGGGATGTTTGATGTCAGAACACTGGAACCTACAAAGAAAGAGCTTGAAGATTGTTTAGATCAAAATCTTCACGAGTTCGTGGTTCAGGAAAATAGAAATCTACATATATCAGAAGAGAGGTGGTTGGATTGTTACATATACACGGAGATCCATGAGATCTTCTTTGCATTATTCTTGACAGATTGTACGAGTGGATCACGAAGCTAGCTAACGGCGTGGGAAGGTGTAGACTAGATCAACCCATTGTGTGGACTCCAGAATTGGTGGCAGGCTAGAAGCATCTGAAGACAAAATTGCGCGTGCAGTAGATCACTAGTTGGATCGAATAATAGGAGGGTTTATCGCTGAGTTCGCTATAGACACAACTATGAGTTATAGTGAAGCAGAAAGGTGCTTTCTCCAAGGGCCACAGGGTAAATATATTAAATCGTTGATTACTTGGATTAAAATGATGTTTTGTGAGAAATGGATTATGTGCATTCATTAATGTCCGGCGTAACACAGAGTGGAAGAGGCTATCAAGGAACCAAAGGCTTAGAGAACAACCCTCTGATTTCTATTTTGTGAGAAAGTGAGGAGGAACTCGCAGAGTTCTCTCTGAGAAGCACAATCCGGTTGATTAAGTAGCACATCCCACTGATACCACCACCGTCCATGCCATCACCTACTCCACCTACATCGAATCCATCTTCGCTGACCCCACCTCCACCACCACTGAGGGTTGGGATGGCGAGTGCAGTTAAGTTTCCGGTATTTAAAGGTATAGGAAATGAGGAACCAGGACAGTTCTGGTTTGTGGTAAAGGATGTATGGGAAGCCCAAGGCATAATGGATGATAACATAAAAAAGGCTACTCTAGTTAGCGCACTGCAGGATTGCGCATTGACGTGGTATATAAAGTACTCAAGCAATCATCTGAATGTGGGAATAGCAGCGATCCAAGACGCATTGAATAGAGAATTTAGTCGGTTAAAGTTAGAGACGTCGTCGGTCATTGGGTTCAAGGAGATTGCAATGTTACCTGGTGAAACCTCATGGGATCTAGACCAGAGATTGAAAAGCACAATCCACGAAGCTAACATGACATTGATGGATGTGCAACACTGCACATGGTTTATGGCATCGTTGACACCACATCTAAGGATGGCGCTATCATAGAAAAAGATCTCAACCCAAGTCAAAGCATTAGAGATAGCAATGAGGTTGCACAAAACTCCAATATAGGATCTGGGGTTGGGAGTTCAACAAATCCACGTGCAACTACAAAACCTGTGCTTAGAAAAGTAAAGCTTGAAGCAAGAAAGGGCACCCCGACTGGAGGCGTGTACAGAGGTAGGGTGCATTAAATGCAACAGTCAAGGACACAACAAGGACCACTACCCTGTCTTTGCGAACTATCTGACAGGAGGGGGCTCGATGCCATTAAAGATGAAGGTACAAGCAGGGCCAAGTGTGGCACCCGCACTCTGGTGGGATATTTGTCAAGTGGGGGGAAGCATGCAACAGGAAACTGCCACTTGTTGCAGAAGTATACCTAGACCCTGCAGCAGCTGTATTGCAACTTTTGTAGATTAGTGGGTCATGACGAGCGAATGTGTCAAAGTTATGATTTAATGATGGAAAGGACCCCAGCCTATCGAGTGCAAACTGAAGTCGTCGGGCTACGCGGGGGATTTCAAGGATGTAGATGAGGAAGAGGAATGGGGCTCAGGCGAGGGCGCAGATAGCTGATATGTTATAACTGTGGAGGGTCAGGGCACTATGCTATGACCATGAAATGGTAGACCGTCTGATGCCTATTGCCCAAATGCGCGAGAAGGGGGTATTACAGCCTACTCCGACTCAAAATGTCCAAATGATGAGGTTGGAACCCCGTGAAGAGGATCCCAGCATAAATATTGTACTAAGGAGCAATGTAACCATAGGAGGATATGCGAGGAAATAGTCTAGAGACGATGGGAAGGGTCGCGATGCTCCTACAAGGGAACCTGACTTGGAAATAGAATAGGATAAGGGGACATCTAAAGGAGCTCAGAAGAGCTTCACGGAAGTCTCTACTCTAGGTAATAGGGATCCAATTGAGCCGGGAATGGATCCGTCTATACTTACCACCTTCTAGAGACATGTATGAAGTTGCTACGCAAAAATAGAGCGGTGAAAGCACTGCAAGAGTTGATCACCAGGTGCGCAGGGTCAAGGGAACCACACATAGTCCGGAAACTGGGGAAACATGTCCTGTGCACTGGGCGGGAGATGCAAATGATGGCACAAATCAGTGAATACGAGATGGACCAAGTCATTCTAGACCTAGGATCAGATGCAAATGTGTTACCTAAGCAAACATGGGAACACATGGGTAGGCCCGGCCTACAATGGTCTCCTATTCAATTACGAATGGCCAACTAGCAAAAGATCTTACCGATGGGATCACTGCAAGGGGTGACAATCGACATTGAAGGAGTAAGTACGTAGACCGACTTTGAGGTAATAGAAATTTTTTATGATAGTAATCCATACCCTGCATTGTTAGGAATAGATTGGGCCACGAATATGAATGGGGTCAGCAAATTAAAAAGACAGAAAATGACATTCAAGAAAAAGTCCCTCCATGTCATATCTCCACTGGACCTAGCTGAAGGAGCGTGCCACACCGAATCGGTGTGCGATGAGGATAGTGATGATGAACTATATTGCATCTACCAAGTAATAGCGCAAGACTAGGATTGGGTGAATTCCTCAGCACGAGAAAGACTCTCATGGGAGTGCGAGTTCCTACACACTGGATTCAGATGAAGAAATTGAATGATGGCAGAACCGATTACAGGAAGTCACAACACTCAACTGCGATATGATGATTCGATCATTCTGACACATGACCAGTGAAGGAAGACAATGGCCAGCAGAAAACAGTGCCCCAACTAAGGAGTAGTTCATCAACCTTGGCACGTCAATCATAGAACGGAGGCGGCATAGTGCGACGCGCGCACCAGGATGGGGTGCCCAGAGGAATTTGAGGAAGGAGTGTGGAGGTAGAAGGTGGTTCCGGGTACAAATTGGAGGACAGGCATGGTCAGGACAACCACGATAGATCAAGGAAGCCACCCATCCACAACGGAGGGCATGAGTGTATACTACGCAACCATCGACCTAATTGAATTTGCACATCTCAAAGGTTCGCAGGGCCGACAAGACCGTAAATAGGACAGAAGGGGCCAAGGGAACTGTATCCGCAGTCGGACAGGCCATTTCCCTTGCAGTTCGACCTGAACAAGAAGACTTGGGTGAAGGGATCTGGACAGTATGGGAAGCCATTTGGCGTGGAAAAATGAGACTTCACGAGTTAGAGGAAGTAGGGGCCAGGCTAAGAAAGAAAAGTGCAAGGCTGGATGAAGAAATTGAGAAAATAAAATTAGGAGTCACACAAACAGGCCACACGAAAGAGCCACTGAGGAGACCAGACCTGACCGGCTCTCCTACACTACTAGAAAAAGCTACGAGCCTACTACCATGGTTGTGACTACACCCTAGGGCACCAAGGAGCACAGACCGCAGTATGCTACCGGACTCAATGGAACGCGCAAGGTGCCCGCAACCCGGGCTAGAAGGGAAGAGGAAGGCTCACACGAGGGGTGCAACCACATGACTATCTGTAGGAGGCCCAGTCTCAGCACTCCATACAGTTGAAAGAGAGCATGAGACTATAAAACAATATGTAGGAAGGTTGTACGATTCGGTTATGACGTACAGGGCCAGTAGAAAGCATAGTGCACACCCGTTTACCAAGGGCTACGCTGCCGCATTGAGGGGATGGCGGGTGATCATTGCAGTTAATATTCATGATAAGATGTCCCATTTAAGACACTATGGAGTGAGTGGCAAGCAATTAATACATAGGGGTAACCGCCAAAATCGCATTAATGAGCCACGGAGAGGGAAAAAGGTCGAATTTGAATTTGAAATAGTATATAAAAAATAGGTGAAGTGTCACAAAACAAATTTTGAGCTTCCAAAGAATAGAATGCCCTAGGTTCAAGCCGATAGGAGCATGATGAATGAAAAACTAATGAAAGAAAGCTCGTGGTTTCAGGAATTGCCAAAGGAATTGTGAGAGTAATTACTCTGGTCAGTAGCCACCACCAAGGACGTTACACAAAATCCTATGCCGCAGATAGTTGAAGTTCCTAAATCCCCTAGGACGCCGCGATCTAAGAAGAATCCCCAAGTAGTAGGATCGGTCTAGATGTCTCCGAGAAATATGCAAATCAGTAAATTGATGATGGAGGAAAAGGGAAAAACTATTACAATTGAGAGCAATGAAGAAGTCAAGGATTCTTCGACCTATATCAAATAAGTCGAACCTGGTGAAGAAAGCGAAGAAGACCCCCAACTAGTAAGATGCCCTAAGTATGTGTCCCCCAGGAAGGGGAAGGCCAAGATCCCTAACGATCTGGATGTTGTGGACAACATACTCATCACCCCGTCTCTTCCAAAAGGGGTTCCACTTGAAGGCACGGTGACTAGCCGCTTTTCAACGATGAAATTTGAAGACTGAGACCTTGCAAATACATAAAAATTTCCCCATTTGGTGACTAGCGAACTAATGGAGCAAAGCACGGAAGGCATGGTTGCAACACTTCAGCCCAAGGAATATCTATAAAAGGTGGAGGAAGCCAGGTTGCTCTGTCTCCTGTCCATTCCCCACTTTCTCTGACCCCCTATTACAATCTTGGTCATCAGATAGCTGCTCTATCTAGTACACGATGGATACTTATGGATAGACAAACCTGTCCACATCATGACAGAACTCATTCATAGGATCTCGCAACCTCCCTGTGAAGGAAGAGACCCCATGGAAATCGTTGATAAGAGTGGCGATATGATGATGACAGAAACCCTGAAGAAGAAATACAAGCTGGAGAAAGGGCAACGAGCGTATGCTATTGACAGTGTTCTAGACAAAGTGGTCTGTGTTGCTACCCAACTGCTGGCAAGGAAAGTGATGTGGAAATGTCACGACAACGATGTTCTAGTAATCGTCGTGATGCTAGCAGAGCAATGTGCAGCAGGGGAACGATTCAATTGGGCGCAGTTCCTCTGTGACAAGTTCCTGACCAATTGTAGGGAGGTCCAAGAGGAGGGCATGACATTCCACTATCCGCGGCTACTGTTATCCATCGTGCTCGTTACCAGTGAATTACCCGAAGATAGCCAGTTTCCCTCCCTGGACTAGGATTGGCTGGAAGCCACCAAGTATGCATCACTCTAGGCAACCAAGGATGCTGCCAGAATTTAGGACATCAAGATTTTCTGGATACTCATGGACGCAAATGTTCGCAAATGGATCAACCAGCAACCCCTTTTGTCCACCAAGGTATATGACAGTGTAAAGAGCGTTGCCAAGTTTAAGGTCGATAGGCACTTTGTCTACATCCAGGCGCGCAAGGACCCCGACCAGACGTGGTCCACACTTCCTTTCATCGCCATTGACGAAGCTATCTATGCAGTATTGGATACCTAGCCACTGGAATGGCGTGGACTAGATGTGGTGGGGTGCGATGAGGCTGCCATCCAGAAATAGAAGGCTGAAGCTAAGCACGCAGCACAACAAAAGTGAAGCAGTTGGAGCAACTTGTAGGGGAAGCATGTTTGCGTGCCCCTAAGCTGGAGATTGCGACTGAGTTGCCTATTGGCATATGAATCCACATGTTGTCTATTGGGTTCTATGAAGCAAAGGAGGAGGCCGCGATGATTTAGTTGGCTCTCTGCGTGTAGATTGCAAATTGCAGAGCTGAAATTGAAAGTACAACCTTTGACACCACCAAAGGTCATCGAGTAGTGCAGAGGCATCATTAAATCTAGGCGTGAAACAATCACACATGCCATGAAGGAGTGCGCCGACATGTTGGATAAGTCGCTTATTACACTCACTTCACTCTAGGAAGATCCAACCTTATAGCGACTGGAAACAGAGGCAAGGGAGCTCCAACAAGATTATGACAATGTTAGAGGGACCGCATAGATGGTTGTTATTACATAGTGCTTGGCCAAGATGAGGGAGGCCCAGGCCCTAAAGATACAAGTTTATGGTGCCTGCCAAAAGGAACTAGTCATTAAAGCATGTCTCCAGCCATGGCTTGATGAGGCATTTGCAGTTTCCACCGCCATCAAGCACAAGGTGGCCCACATGCAGGTAGAGTATACACTAACGAAGCAATTGAAATAGAGACAATGTGTTGGTGGCACATGTCGAACAAGTATAGTGGATGGCAGAAGATTTTGCTGCAAGTACAAGTGAAGCATAGAAGCTACTGACCGACCTCCATGCGAAGATTATCGCACCAGCCGAGTGACTCGGGATGAGTCACGATGATTGTGTTGGGGGACTGTTGGGTAGCGAAGGTCCCGCATAATGGTTTTGGGGCTCAAAGCCCACAATTTTGGGTAAAGGTATGGTAAATACTCCGCGAAATATGTGGAGCACGAAGTGTAATGAGTCAAGTCAAAGGGTTGTCCACCCAAAAATAATGTAAAATGAATCGGCCTGTCCATGGTCGGTAGACCATGGAAATGTATAAATAGAGCAAGGCTCTATGGTTAGAAGTTAGTTTTTTAGTAAGTATTTTTGATCTAGAATGTAATGGGTTTATGAAGAAAGAAGTCTTGGAGCATATGTAAGTTTGATTCAAAGGTGTTGGTAGAGAGAGAGAGAGAGAAGCTCTGTAGCTGTGTGTGTAGAGGTTTGGTAAAGTCCGGAGTTATGTGTGCAAACCCCTGCAGTTGAGTGCGCAGGGTGGATCGGGTTGTACTGAAGAGAAGATCAATAAAGATAAGAATTTATAAGTCATTGTGTGGCTTCTTGCGGATCTGTATGTTTCTTATGTTCTGAATTTATGCATGATCTGTTATATGAGTTTATATCTTTCTTTATAACTGCGCACACGCGGTTTTAAGTTTAAATGTTTTCTAAAAGACTATAATAAGAAGATCAGATCTACAATAAATAATAACTATTAAGGAAGTGCCTTGTTCCGGATCAACGTGGAAGTAAAGTAGCGCGAGGCCATAGAATGGTTTGTGACCCCTCCATAACACATCATCCCAAGGGTGTGGAAACTTGGTTCCAGCACCCTCCCCTGCTACCTTGGGTGAGACCTCAGTCCGCGCTCCGCGGGCTGTTGCTAAAAGGGTCGATAGCTGCGGGATTTGTTTGGCTAATAACTCTTCCAAACCTAGGTCAGGGCCCAATAAGCCAACATGGAGTGAGTTCCATAAGAGCTCCACACATAACACAAGTGAGTGTCCAGCCAAGTAATCACTACTCGCTGAGCTAAAGGTTTCAAAATCAGATGCATGTTCCGACTCTGAGTCAGAACCCAATAAGGGGAATGACAAAGGGAAGCAGATTATCGATGTGGGGCTCAACACCACTATTGCTACCACAAAGATCCAAAAGGAGGAACCCGAAGATCTAGAGGAGGAGGAGCATCTCTTCCACTCCCAGATGTGGGTAAAGGGCTCCCCGCTATAGTTCATTATCGACAGTGGGAGCCAAAGCAACCTCATTTCCGCAGAGGTCATGAAGCAGTTGGGCTTACCACCCACAACATATCCACAACTATACACCATCGGGTGGCTTCACCAAGGATGGGATCTTCACGTGAGCCAGTAGTGTCGTCTTCCATACAACATCAAGCCCTTCATGGATGAGGTATTGTGTGACATTGCTCCCCTTGAAGTTTGTGATGTATTATTAGGACAACCATACTTGTGGAAGCGACATGCTGTGTATGAATCAAGGCCCCATGTTGTTATTGTTACTTTGGGAAATAAGTCGTACAAGATACTGAAGGTAGCACTGCCTATCACCATCTCTTTGGTTACTGCAAAACAATGCAGTAAGCTCATTTCTAAAACCGGGAAATTTGTTTTCCTGATGATACACCCTCAAGGAAAGAAGAAGACGGTGGCCACAACCTCCAAACAGGGCCCCTCTGCATGAAAACTACAAATGGACAATGTCGTGGAAGAGTACGAGGACATCTTCACCTCCCTCGTAGGGGTTCCTCTGCACTGTCAGGTCAAGTACTCCATTGATTTGACCACAGGTGCACCACTGGTGAGCACTAGTATTGTAGTAATAATGTTGCAACTCCTGGGCTACCTACTTTACTCTTATCAACCCGGTAGTTTGTAACAAACTTGGAAGCGTCGGTGTTGTATGCACAAGTACTAGTGTCACTGTAGGTTGTCACTTGTTTAGCTGACGCAAGATCACTAGGAGCTCAAGCCAATTTCTATGGATTCCAGAAGAAGCTCTATATGTGATGAAAGGAAAAAAAAAAATCTCTACAAATGCTATTCTAATTGCAAAAAGGAGAAAGACTAAAATGTAAATCAAACCTAGTAAACCCTAATTAACCAACTAATTCTACTTTTGCATAAAACACTATGAAAACCATGAAAGGAATTCCATTACCTACTCAAGGAAGTAAACAACATCTAACTATGCTATTCCTGGAAATAAATAAGCAAAAAACATATTTTTAGATTTTTATGTATTTTTATTCGAATTTGACATGCATGTAATTTATTGTGTGTGAGTGTGGCAAAGAATAGGTGGTGTTGAAGGGAAGTTTCTGGACTTGAGAGGATGTATGATGGTGTGGATGGGTCCTAGTAGGTCTCAGGTGGCCTTTTAGAGGCTTTTCCCACACTCGTCCTTCAAAAGAAAGCCTACAGGAAAATCTACAGGAGGACATAGGAAATGTACAGGAGGAAAATAGGGAAACTACAAGAGGCCTATAGGAGGAGGCCGAGAGAAATTCTCACTATCTTGGGAGTGTGAGAGTGGGTGAAAAAGGTGGATGAAGGTTGGAATGAGGTGTTAGGGTGCCTATGGTCTACCATGAACCACCAGGAGAGAGAAAGATGATTGGATTTTCTCAAGGAGAGAGGAAGAAGTTCTATGGAAAAATGCAGGAAACTAGGGCAGAATTGAGGTGAGATTTGGGAGACCTATAGGGCATAGATCACATGGAGGGTGTGATTGTTGATAAGTTAGCCTACTACTGGAAGAGATATTTTGCATAGAAACTGTCAGTCAACCTCAAGCAACAAGTGAAATGAATGCATTTAGGAAAAACAGAGTTTTGCATAAAAATGGTCGAAACTATGATCTATGAAAGGAAATGCTAAGAAATGTTGTAGGAAAGGAAATCATGAAAGAAGACTATTGAAAATCAGGAAGTGAGCATGATGAAGAATATCTAAAGCAAAGGAAAGCAATACTATTAACCTACTAAAAAGCTACAAACACTAGAAGTCCTATGAAGGAGGAAAATTTGTGTTTTTGGGGCAGCAAGAGGGTCCTTGCCTCAAATCATGGTCCCAAAGGGAGGAAGAGAGGCCAAGGCACTGTTGCTAGCCTTTTGAATCTTTGTTGATCACTGTTTAACCTCCTATAGAAATCACAAATGGAAGCAAACTACTGAATCATCAAAAGCAACATATTCTTAACCATAAAAGAAATACATCTAATAGCAACCTAATCTACAAACTGAAATAAAACATACAAATACAAGTAAAGAGGAGCTTGACTATTTGGATTGGGCCCTAAACCAAGATATTTAGCCCTCTGAGGTAACTCAGTGCTAGCTCAAAAAGGATCCCATCTTTATTATCATAACAATAGCAAGATTACATGAAATTTTCGCAAAATAATAAGCTCGAAGTTTGACCAGAGTTTACAGAAGAAAAGATAAAAAAAAAATCCTACCCTAGTGATGCCCTAGGCCTCTCTACTTATACAAATTAATCTACCAACATCTTCTTTAAAATCAGGGAGGCTTGGCTCCCAAAACTCGAGATAATCATCAGTCATCCTCCACTTGCTCGGTTGCCTTCTAGTGCATGATTCAGCTGCTTGTACTCTGAGATAAATGAAGGGGAATTTGAAGTGAGGAGTAATAAATGAGGGGGATTCCCTCCTATAAGTCCTCTCCTCTATCCACTTCGAGTTATTGCTACCATTTGTCCATTAGATCCTTGACTTTGACCTCAAAATCCATCAATAATCTGCATTAAATACATGTTAGACCACTTGGAACAATAACTAACTCAACTCACTCTATAAGCATAAATATAATAAGAAAATCATACAATAATCTAAGAGAATGGTTGATTTGACTAGGTTAGGAGGTAAAATGAGCCCATATAATTACCCATTTATGAGTCTCATCATCACCCCACTATTGAAATTGTTTCTCATCCTCTGAGAAACTTAGTCAATCTCCTCATCTTTTATGGCCCTGGTGGCCTCCCTAGCATCACAGGCTTCTGATGTGGTCTACTCTTCTTTGTTATAGAATCATGCCTTCCTGTCTATCTCCTTCCACTGCTCTTCCTCTTCTTCTTCCCTTCTGCCTTCCAACATGCCTAACAGTAGTGGGGGACTTAGTTTGAGGCCAATCCAGTTGACCTTCAGCCTCTGCATGGAGTGCTTGTACATTGCACTCTTTTCAATGCCTCCTTCAGCCTCATGGGGGAATGATATTCCCTGATTTGCAAACTGTGTTCTAAGGTGTTCCATCTCCTCATGCATGCATGCACACAGTCATCCCCAAGTAGCCTTTGCATATCCTCAAAGTGTGCAACGGCTTGTGCCTGATTGGTGAGATATCTGGGGGCAATCTGAGGGTCATTGGCAAGCAGGTTGTGTGTGCTAATGAGTGCCATAGGATATCATGGTTCAGCTCTTATCATTAGTGTCTCATTCTACTCCTTTATCATCAATCTTTTTATTTCTGCTACCCTCAATTCTTCATGGTCCATCCATGAGGCCATGGCCATTAATTGTAGGTCCCCTAGCTTGGCATTAAGATCCCACACATTCATGTCTGTGAGGGCCATGTTATGTAGGTAGAATTCTACCATCTTTGCCTTATCCTCTGAGGTGCTTTGGTCACACAAATACATAAACTGCTTGTAATCTTGGAAAGACATTGTGCCTCTTTGTGCCAAAGTCTTTATCTGGAATTGTAACCATTGGTCATTGAGATATAGGCCATAGGATTCTGATGTTATACATTGCAACGCCTCCATGGATAAGCTGGCCAAGCATGCGAGCTAAGTCTCTTTCTCTTGCAGCTTTCTCCTTAGCAAATAATTTTTAGTTTCAAGGTGGCTTCTTGTAATTGCTTCCCTATCTCTGAGAGCACTCAACTCTCTACCCATTTCCCTGAGATTGTTTTCCATATGGCAAACATCCTCAACTCCTTTGGATTTGACTATTTGCATCCACCTATGTGTTCTTACTCTTTCTTTCTCCAATTCAAAGAATAATGGTATTGCAATTTTTTGTGGCATTATCCTTCCTCCTTCAAGTAGATTGTAATAGGAGGCAAGACTAGGTTGGGGATCAGGTTCTTGTAGCTCTGTTGCTTCCTCCTTTACCTATGGCTATCCTTCTATCCTTTTCTCAAGCTTTTGGGTCTCCTGTAGTTTTGACAATGTCTCCTGTAGAACTGTCTGAGCCTCCTGTAAGACTGTTTTTGGGTCCTGTAGTACTACCTTTTCCTTCCATGTGGAAGATCTAGGAGTCCCCCTCTCATATGTTATAGGTGTCTTGGAAGGAGATTCTTTCCCCTTGGTAGAGGGTGAATCTTCAATGGTAATTGGCACTTTTGAAGAGGGTTGAGGTTTGTCTGGTTTAATTCTTGTGCTCTTCCTAGCCCTGAAATACATGGGGGTCTATCTTTTCCTCTTTTGTTTTGGCTTGATTGGTGTACTGAGGGTAGTAAGGGCAGTTGCTGCCTCCCTTTCCAGAGTCTCAGGGGACTCTTCTCCTTGTTCTACCTTCTCTGCCTCTTTTTCTCCTTCTTTTGTCTCTTTCTTTGTCTCTTTTTCTATCTCTTCCTATTCTGTTTCTTCAGCTTTCTCCTCCTCTATTTCAGCTCTCTCCTCCTTCCTTCCTTGTTCTTCTATGTCGCTAGTGGCTTCACCTTCTCCCCTTTAATGTTCTTCCTCCTCACTGCCAGTAGGATTGACATCATAGGTTAAGGCCTTTATGTCACCCTCAGCTATCATGTTTCGGAAAACCTCCCATGCTATCGAGAGTGTAAAGGTATGGAGGGCTTCCTCCACTAAGATTTTGATTAAGCAATGGTGAGCTAGCTGCTCTGAATTTCCTACTTGAACCTTAGTGCTATAGTCAATGAGGGACTGTAGGAGGAAGTAGGGGATACTGAGGTTCTGAGGTGCTGGAGTGTCCATGCCATACCTTAATTCATGGAGGATTCTAAAGTGATAACCATAGACAATGTTGTACCTCCCCTCATAGGAAATGTATTTGATTATTTGATAGCTAACCTCATCCAAAGGATATGGTATGCTAGCGCTTCTAATGCCATTTTTATCCTCTACAGGGGTTTCATTGTTTTGGAAAACGTTTTTCTTGGCAGCCAGGTCAATTGGTTTCTCATCCTTACTCCAAGGCAACCCAAGAGGAAGGGTAGTGACCCTACTGATAAATTCAGGGGTTATCTCCATGGAAAGACCTCTAAAGGTGACAATGGCATGAGTTCTAGTGTGGGGTACTAGAGAGAGAGCAAACTCTTGGGCAATTTCCACATCAAACCCTTGGAATTTCTCAAAGAAATTCATTGAGTTTTCCCTTGTGAAGATGTCCACCACTTGTGGATGTGCATGGATCCTAGTGGAGTTCGTGGGACCCTTTCTCATAAACCCTCCTGTCATTTTGTTTATACTCTTTTGGGAAACAAAATGTGGAGATGGAGACAACAAATTTTGAGAAAAACAGAGAAACAGAGGAGACTGTGTTTTTTTTTTAAATAAGAAGAATTTTTTTTATGTATTTTCTCCTCTCCTAAAGACTTTATTTCCTCCTCAAATTGAACCCACTTCTTTCATATATTGATATTCAATAGGGGGTATGCATGAACCCTACCTCTTCAGACAAAAAATTGTGCTAAAACTCGTGTTTTCTCCCTTCAAAACAACTCATTGCCCCTCATGTAGAAGCCTACTAACCCTCCTGTAGAATTCCTGTAGGTGCTCCTGTAGAAAACGCCAAGAGTAGGAATATGGGAGAGATCAATGGAGGATGATGGTTAAAAGGTTGTGGGGCACAAGGAGACTGTTGTATCTGAGTTACGAGGAGAGAATGAAGGAAAAGGTGGTGAGAATGCTTGGGGAGGAATACTTATTACCCTTTATGGATATTTCCAGTGATGAGGGATGAGTTGGCAAGGTATACGTTGGCCATATTCAGACTTTTGGTCCCCACTTGCTTGGTCATCATGGCCTCTCCTCGTAATCATCTCTCATTATTGCATCAGAGTTCACACCTCCTCCACTACCTATCCTTGGCATCTTGTGCTGGAGTTTATTATGCGCACGTGTGGGTGACATCTCGGATGAGTGGAGTCAACTAGATGAAGGTGGCCAAGTTAACTGGCCACCTTTCCCTTGTTCAACCTCAACCATATTGTTTCTTTTACATGACTTCTAATTACACAAATGCAAATAGAGGAGTGATTTAGTTACTTACCTGTGATCTGAATGTATTTGTTGTGAGGTGTTGTGGCTCTCTCTGCTGCATGCCTTTATTTCTTTTGATGCATGTTGTCTGCTTGTTGATGTGTGGTTGTGTGCTTGTGCAGGTTCTTCTCTAGCTTGATCTAAGCTTCAGGTGCCTTCTAAACCTTCATTTTGGCACTCTCTTGCTGTTGGTGCTGGATTTTAATGGGATCAATTGCTACAGGAATTCCTCTAGGAGCTCCTGTAGCTGCTTCTCCCCTTGAAACTCAACTTCTTCCTGTGCTTGGAGCTTGAGGATGATGCCAAAGGTGTAGATAAATATGGAGAGGTAGTAGGTAGGCTTCAGGTGAGGTTGATGGTTACCTTTCCTCTTATTTTTGTTTTTTCGTAAAAAACTAAAAAATTGTTTTTCTAGGTTTTTCTTGTGCAGGAAGAAAAATGATGCTTGGGGTGTGATGCAAGTTTGGAAATGATGGCAAGGAGGTTTGAAGAATGTAGGAGGGCTTATAGGTTATTCATGAAGCTTCTTTGACCCTCAGACTATCTTCTGTAGCCCCTTCTGGCTCTCTATAATTCCTACAGGGCTCTCATGTAGAAAACACAGAGCCTCTTGTAGAAAACACAGTTTTTGAAAAAGAGGTACAATGGGGTGAAAGAAATGCCAAAAATGATGGAGGAAGGTGTGGAGAAGAGGAGATGGGCACTAGTATGAATGTCAGGGTCCCCTTGGCACCTTCTTCTGCTCCCTGTAGTCCTCCTGCAAACCTGCAATGCAACAAAAAATTCATTTTCTTTCTTCTTATTTTTTTGGAAAAACAACTAGGGTGCCTCAGAGAGGTTTTCACCCTAATTGCCTGCCATGGGCACCTCCAAGGGATATTTCACCCAAGGATCTTATTATTTTTTCTCTCTCTTTTTCTGACATCAATGGCTCGCCTCAGAAGAGGTTTTGAACCCAATGATGGGACTCAAGCACCTCATGGAGGTTTTCACTTGAGTCACTGTTATTTTTATTTTTTTCTTTTCTTCAGTGAGTGGGTGAAGTGGAAGCTAAGACATGCTCCACTATCATCACTATTTTATTCATACCTTCAATAAACTCTCGCTTGGAGAGGATTTTCCTGTATACTTTCAACATATGTCCATTTACAAGCATGGGGATGGCCTCATGATCAATGGTTTTGATCATAACTGAACCATTGTGATTACATTTCTCCACAGTGTAGGGTCCCAACCATCTTGTCCTCAGCTTGCCTTTGAAATCTTTGTATCTTGAATCATAGAGTAGTGCCCAATCTCCCTCTTGGAATTGCTTCTCCTTGATACTTTTGTCATGCCATATCTTTCTCTGAAGCTGAACTACCTCTGTATGGAGAAGGGCCTGCAGTCTGTATTCATCCAATCCATTGAGATGAAGTAATCTCTCCTTTTGTGCATGGATGAGGTCTAGGCCCAGCTGAGCTGCCATCCTCAGTGTATTTAAATCAAATTCTATTGCCAGCAAAGCCTTCTTCCCATAGACCAATTCATAGGGTGTGAACCTTGTGGTGGTCTTCCATGTCGTGTTGTAGGTCCAAGTGGCCTCAACTAATCTTTTCACCCAGTATTTTATACTACTACTCACTACCTTGGTCAGGATCCATTCCAATGCTTTGTTAGTGACCTCCACCTACCCATTGGCTTGTGGATGGTAAGGGGTGGAAGTCCTATGCTTTATTTTATGATGTGTGAGCAGGTCTTCAATCAAATTGGAAGTGAACTCACTGCCTTGATCTGTGACAAACTTTCTTGGATACCTGAACTTGTGGAATATGTTTTCTCTAAAAACTCAACTACTTTTTCCTCTGTCGCTACTTTGATTGCTTTTGTCTCTACCCACTTTGTCAGGTAATCGATGCACACAATGATGTATTGTTTCTGCTTTGAAGGAGGGCTGGTAAGACCCACAAAGTCCATGCCCCACTTCTCAAATGGCTCAAAGGTCACTTGAGGCTGCATGGGCATCTCATCCTTTGGAGTAGGTTTCCCCATCCTCTAACATTGATCACACTGGCTTGTATATCTCCTCACATCCTGATGAAGAGCGAGCCAGCAGTAGCCTGTTTGCAATATCTTGAAGGCAGTTCTTTTTGCTGCAAAATGACCTCCACAAGGCCCATCATGAAAGGTCAGGAGGATGTCAAATACTTCCTCCTCCCTAACACATCTTCTCAATATCTGATCTAGGCCAAGTTTGAAGAGATTTCCCCCAATCCAGGTGAAAGGGGTGCTTTTCCTTACTATCCTACTCTTCTCTTTTAAGGATAGGTGTGGCGGGAATTGTGCTGAAACCAAGTAGTTTGCTATATCAGCAAACCATGGAGAGAGTACTGATATAGCAAATAGGTGTTCATCTAGCATTTGGTCATCCACCATTCCTTCTTCACCTACAGGCAAATTCACTCTAGACAAAAAGTCAGCAACAACATTCCTTTTACCAGGCCTATCAATAATTGTCAAGTCAAACTGCTGCAGTAAAAGCAACCATCTAATAATGCAAGAATTTACATATGGTTTGTTCATTAAATATCTAATTGCAGCATGATCAGTGTGCACAAAGGTTTGATAGCCTATTATATAATGTCTAAATTTGTTTAAGGAATGCACGACAACTAGGAGTTCCTTCCTGGTCACTGTATAGTTTAACTCTGCCTTTGACAAGTTCTTTCTTATAAAGTAGATGGCATAAGGTAACTTTTCATCAATTTGTCCTAAGGCTGCTCCTATCGCTTTGTTCGAGGCATCTATATGAATGTGAAATGGCAGGGCCCAATTTGGGCCTCTGAGAATTGGGGTAGTTACTAGCTTGCTCTTCAAGGCATCTAAGGCTTCTTGATAGTTTTCTGACCATATGAACTAAACATCTTTGCCTAAGAGGCTAAACAAAGGAGAGGCTAGCTTGCTGAAATATTTAATGAATCTTCTATAATATCTGGCTAAGCCTAGGAAACTTCTGACATCTCTCACCTTTTGAGGAGGTGGGACCCTTTCGATGAAGGCAATTTTGTTAGGGTCCACTTGTAGTCCTTGTTGAGATATTGCATGACCTAGCATGGTCCCTTTAGTCATCAAAAACTCACATTTTTTTGGACTGAGGGATAGGTTCATCTCAATACACTTATCTAGAACTTTTCCTAGGTTAGATAAAGCTTCCTGAAAGTCAAAACCATAAGGAGTAAAATCATCCATGTATACTTCTACTGCATCATGAACTAACTTAGAAAATATACTCAATACCACTCTTTGGAAAGTGGCTGGAGCATTGCACAAACCAAAAGGAAGGACTCGATATGCAAAGGTACCCCAAGGACAAGTGAAAGTGGTCTTATCTTGGTCTTTCGGGCTGATTTGAATCTGATTGTACTCACTAAACCCATCTAGGAAGGAGAAAAACTTTTTCCCTGCCAAACCATCTAACACTTGAACTATGAAAGGTAAAGGAAATGGTCCTTTTTAGTGGCTTTGTTCAATTCCCAATAGTTGACACAGATTCTCCACTTACCATTTTTCTTTGGCACTAGCACCAAAGGAGAGACCCATTCACTGTCAGAGATGGGATAGATGAATCATGCATCAAGCAATTTCTGCAGTTCTTCCTTAACAATATCTTTAAGTGCTGGATTGATCCTCCTTTGAGGCTACCTAACTGGTTTGTAATCTTCCTTGATGTATATATGATGAGTACATATTGAAGGGTACACTGCCTTCATTTACTTATAACTCCAAGCGAAGGCATATGGATGTTTTTTTAGTAGGCTACACAGTTCCTTCTCCTGGGAAGTAGATAGGGATGGATTGATTTTTAATGTTCTTTTTGGGCCGAACTCTATATTTTTTACACAGGGAGAAGTAGGATCAGCCACACAGAGATCATTTGAAGGGTTGTTTTGGGCTACTCTTACTATGTATTCTAATGGTGATACACTAGGAGGTGGATTCTGAATCAAATTTTCGATCATATCATCCTCATCTTACAGTTCTCTCCCCATGGTCATTTGTAATGTACAAAGTGGTGCAGAATAAAATTCATACTCATATTCCTCCTCCAACCAGAGGGGTAGATCATGTTCTAGCAAGGGTTGGGTAGGAGGATATAGGATTAACTTCTTGGACATGCGCCCATTCTTTATGGTCATGTTCCCAGCTCGACAGCTGATGTAGGCATTGGTTGTAGCCAACCAGGGTCTTCCCAGAATGAGAGGGTACCCAGTGAGCTTTGCCTTTGGCTGGAGAACTAAGAAATCAACATGGTACTCCCAAGAATCAATGAAGACCATCACATCTTCCACAATCCCCTCAGGGGTCATGATGGAGTGATCTGCTAGCTATAGCACTGTTGTGGTCTTCCTCAAGGAGCCCTGGAGGTTAAGTTTGGGCATTTTTTTCCTTTGTCATCACATTAACGGCATCTCCTAGATTAATCAAGGTATGTGGGATCATTGTGCCATTGATGTGGACATCAACTACTGGGCTTCCAGGGTCCAAATATTTTAGAAAGATTATCTGCCCCAACATCAGGTCGAACAGTTGTCCTATGACATTGATGGTTGGGGCATCTCTCTTGCCTTCATGGATGCCTAAATCACTTCTCTTTGATCAACCTATTGTAGATAGGCACATCTTTTATGGCTTGGAGAAGTGGTATCTTCACACATAAATGTTTCAATTCTCCCAGGAGTTCAGTATCTTTCGGGGTAGGCTGGAATATTACAGATAGTCTCTCAGGAAAGGGTGGATTTGCTTTAGGTTTACTTTCCTCTTTATCTTCCTCAACCTCCCTGGGTGGAGGTTGGCTATCTGGGAGAACTTTCCTAGATCTCAAGTTAATTTCTTGAATCTCCACAACATAAGTTGGGCATGATGGTTCCCCACTATACATTTGTTGAACCTGTCTGTTGTTCGGGTTCGAATTTGGTTGGGCAGGCATTTCGGGTTGCCTTGGTGGAGCAGAAGGTAACGGTTGTGGTTGGGCAGGTGGTGGAGGCATAAGAGTGGGAAGAGAGTTGTATTGGGGCCTCCACCCCTGATGAGATGCATGCCACTGAGGTTGCGGTTGAGCATAGGATTGAAATGAATGGGTGGTTGGTTGGGCATGATATTGAGATGTGAAGGACCAAAGAGGTGGTGTGGACCAGGAAGGATGAGTAGGGGGACCCAAAAAGGTATGGAGGGCACTTGGTTGGGGTTGTAGTATGCCTAAGATGTCTGTTGCATCCCCTGCTAGTAGGTCTAGGTCCGTGTGGCCTTATTTGGTTTATGTAATAGAGCTATTCAATGACTCCCTTAGCCCCTTGATATACAACTTTAAGTCTAGGCAAGGAAGGGCACTTATTTGTAGAATGATTTTCTTCACAAAATGAACAAACCTCTATAGAGTTCAATGGGCATTCATTCCTAGGATACCTCCTGGTGCAATTAGGGAAAAAATGGCCAAAACCCTCTTTGCTTCCTCTTATTTTCTTTTGATATGTAAAGTGTCCATTTGCATGGCAAGAGTATGCAACATCTCACTCTTGAGGTCTTCCAGCATGTTTCCAATTTCTCCTTTAATGGATGAGTTGGAGGAAGAAGTACTGGCTACAGGTCCACTCCCCCTACCTTTCTTTTTGGCTACCCTAGAATGGTTTCTAAAAACAGTCTTTATGTCCTCATAGGATAGTTGGTAGATGTCTCCCCCGGCTAGTAGATGGAGGGTGTCTAAAAGATCTTCCCGAATTCCCTTGAGCAGGACCAACTTCAAAGACTCAAGGTCAAGTGTACACACAACCCTTTTGTAACTGAGCTAGAACCTCTCTTCATAGTCTTCCAGGGACTCATCACTTCCTATGGTCATTCGGAAAATTTCTTCTTTAGTATCTTTTGACCTACAATAGTCTCGATACTTGTTGTTAAAGGCTTGCTACATCTAAGCCCAAGTTGTGATGTTATTTCTAGGTAATCCCATGAACTAGCACAATGCTACATCCTAGAGAGTAGAAGGGAACAGTTTCAACTTTTTCTGATCTTCTACATAGTCATAAGTTCAACAGATGACAGCAAACTCGAACAAGAAGATGTTAAGATATTTTGTGGTCAAACCATGGAAATGAGGTAGGGCGGAAGGGCTTATATTCTTCATTTTGGTGTCCCCATTGGTCTCTCGAATGGGAAAGGTACCCTCTATTCTCTTTCCATTCCCCCTAGCATTTCTATTTTCAGCCATTGGCTCAAAAGGAATTTTTTCTTCTTCTTCTTCCCCTATAGGTTCTTCAAATATGTCTCATTGTTCACCTAAGGGTTCTTCTTTATCACAGCCACCGAAGAAGAGAGAAGGTTGGCTGTGTGAAGCAGTGGGGGTGTTGGGCAAAAATTTTCCTGAGTTATATCTATTGCTACGAGGCATGAAAGGAAATATTTTTGGTTGGTTTTTGTTTCTTTTTCTCCACACTGATAGTACCTACAAAACTAAAATTGATTAAACAAAACAAATTACAACTAACTGAAATGAAATTTGCAGAATTGAAGGGGAAAGCAAGGAAATGCAAAACTGAAGGAAAAGGAATGACTAGTCTACTCTTGCTGAAATGAAATTTTCAGAATTGAAAAGGAAAGAAAGGAAATGTAGAACTGAAGGAAAAGAAAAGACTAATCTACTTTTGCTGAAATAAACTATTAGCAGAACGTTGCAAGAGAAAATAGAAGAAAGTAGTAAACACAGAATACTCTAACACTTCCCTGACAACGACACCAAAAAGTGGTGAGCACCAGTATTGCAACTCTTGGGCTGCCTACTTTACTCTTATCAACCCGGTAGTTCGTAACAAACTTGGAAGCGTCGGTGTTGTATGCACAAGTACTAGTTCTCACTACAGGTTATCACTTGGTCAGTTAGCACAAGATCACTAGGAGCTCAAGCCAACTTCTATGGATTCCAGAAGAAGCTCTATATTTGATGAAAGGAAAGAAATATTACTCTACAGATGCTATTCTAATTGCAGAAAGGAGAAAGACTGAAATGTAAAGCAAACCTAGTAAACCCTAATTAACCAACTAATTCTACTTTTGCAGAAAACACTATGAAAACAATGAAAGGAATTCCATTACCTACTCAAGGAATTAAACAACATCTAACTATGCTATTCCTGGAAGTAAAGAAGCAAAGAACATATTTTTGGATTTTTATGTATTTTTATGTGAATTTGACATGCATGCAATTTATTATGTGTGAGTGTGGCAACGAATTGGTGGCGTTGAAGGGAAGTTTTGGGACTTGAGAGGATGTAGGATGGTGTGGATGGGTCCTAGGAGGTCTCAGGTGGCCTTCTAGAGGCTTTTCCCACACTCAACCTTCAAAAGAAAGTCTACAGAAAAATCTACAGGAGGACACAGGAAATCTACAGGAGGAAAACAGGGAAACTACAGGAGGCCTACACGAGGAGGCCGAGAGCAATTTTCACTATTTTTAGGGTGTCAGAGTGGGTGAAAAAGGTGGATGAAGGTTGGAATGAGGTGTTAGGGCGCCTATGGTCTACCATGAACTACCAGGAGAGAGAAATATGATTGGATTTTCTCAAGGAGAGAGGAAGAAGTTCTATGGAAAAATGTAGGAAAGTAGGGCAGAATTGAGGTGTGATTGTTGATAATCTAGCCTACTATTGGAAGAGATATTCTACGTAGAAAATATTAGTCAACCAAGGAAATCAAGCAACAAGTGAAATGAATGCATTTAAGAAAAACAGAGTTTTGCATAAAAATGGTCTAAACTATGATCTATGAAGGGAAATGCTGAGAAATGTTGTAGGAAAGGAAATCATGAAAGAAGAATATTGCAATTCAAGAAGTGAGCATGATGAAGAAGATCTAAAGCAAAGCAAAGTTGCACTATTAACCTACTAAAAAGCTGAAAACACTAGAAGTCCTATGAACGAGGAAAAATTGTGTTTTTGGGGCAGCAAGAGGGTCTTTGCTTCAAATCATGCTCCCAAATGGAGGAAGAGAGGCCAAGGCACTATTGCTAGCCTTTTGAATCTTTTTTTATCACTGTTTAACCTACTACAGAAACTGAAAATGGAAGAAAACTACTAAATCATCAAAATAAACCTATTCTTAACCATAAAAGAAATACATCTAACAACAACCTAATCTACAAACTGAAATAAAACATAGAAACACAAGTAAAGAGGAGCTTCGCTGCTTGGATTGGTCCTTGACCGAAGAGCTTCAACCCTCTGAGGTAACTTAGTGCTAGCTCAAAAAGGATCCCATATTTATTATCAAAACAATAGCAAGATTACATGAAACTATCACAAAATAATAAGCTCAAAGCTTGAGCAGAGTTTACATAAGAAAAAATCCAACAAAAGTCCAACCCTAGTGAGGCCCTAGGCATATCTACTTATACAAATGAAGCTACCAATAGCTTCCTTAAAATCAGGGGGGCTTGGCTCCCAAAACTCGAGATAATCACCAATCATCCTCCACTTGCTCAGTTGCCTTCTAGTGCATGATTCAGTTGCTTGTACTTCGAGCTGAATGAAGGGGAATTCGAAGTGAGGAGTAATAAATGAGGTGTATTCCCTCCTATAAGTCCTCTCCTCTGTCCACTTTGAGTTATTGTTGCCATTTGTCCACTAGATCCTTGACTTTGACTTCAAAATCCATCAATAATCTACATTAAATACATGTTAGACCATATGGCACAATAACTAACTCAACTCACTCTATAAGTATAAATATAATCAAAAAATCATATAGTAAGCTAAGAGAATGGCTGATTTGAATAGGTTAGGAGGTAAAATGAGCCCATATAATTACCCATTTATGAGGCTCATCAACCGCTACCCAATGGAACAATCTATCGACGCTCTGTTCTAGAAAACAATGAAATCAAGAGGTAGAATCAGGAGCTGCGGCAAAAAGGTCACATCCGTCTGAGTTCATCACCCTGTGGGAGCCTAATCGTGCTGGTATAGAATAAGGATGGGACTTGGAGACTTTGTATTGACTATCGGGCACTGAACAAGATCACTGTCTGTTATAGGTACCCAATCCCACAGATTGATGACCTCCTTGACCAATTGAAGGGGGGAAAATATTTTAGCAATATCAATTTGAAGTTAGGAAATCACCAGGTACCAATCAAACCCTCCGATGTGTGGAAGATTGCCTTCAAAGCCAAGGAGGGCCTTTCCGAATGGTTGGTTATGCCTTTCAGATTAAAAAATGCTCCTGTAGCCTTCACGAGGCTAATGGATGACATCTTGTGGCCATTCACCAACTCATATGTAGTGGTATGCTTGGATGAAATCTTGATCTTCAGCCAGAGTTTGGAAGAGCACCTCCACCACATCCGACACGTTCTCCAAACACTGCGGCAACACATGTTATGTGCCAATTTGGAGAAATGCACTTTTGGCATGACGCAGGTTCAGTATCTGGGATACATTATTGATGAACAGAGGGTGCATGTGGATTCAGCCAAGATCTAAGTCATTCAAGATTGTCCATCTCCAACCACTCTGACAAAGCTCCACATCTTTCTAGGTCTTGCCAACTTCTATCACAGGTTTGTTTTGGGATTTTCTCATATCACTTGGCCCTTGAGTCAAGTCACCAAGGGAGGAGTGAAAGCAAAACTTTTTTGGTCTGAATCTCAACAAAAGGCATTCACAGAGTTGAAAGATCGCCTCTGCTCAGCACCAGTGCTTGCATTACCATACTTGCAACAACCGTTTGAGGTCAAGACAGATGCCTCTGACTTGCTATTGGGGTAGTCCTTACTCAACACAACATCCAATGGCATATCACAGTGAGACACTTTTAGACACAATCCGGAAGTATCCCACTTATGACAAAGAGATGTATTCCATTGTGCAGGCCTGCCGATAATGGAAGCATTACATTTTGGGGAAGGAAACGTTCATCCACACAGACCATCGACCCCTACATTTCATACAAGCCCAAGGGAAATTGCAGAATGATCACCATCAGAAGTGGTCCGCATACCTGCAATATTTCCATTTAAATATCAAGTATAAGAAGAGCAACACCAATAATGTTGCAGATTTCCTCAATCAGCCACTGATCATGGCATTAACCACCGTGCTCAACTCTTGTGGGCACGAGACTTCTGATTGGCCACTTCTCTACAAAAGTGACCCAGAATTCAGCCACACATACCAGACACTCTTGGAGGGTCAGCATGTTCCAAATGTTCACCTCTAGGATGCCCTATTATGCCACTTGGGTCACCTTTTTGTTCCTTCAAGCGAGCGTGCCAAGATGATTTGGGAAGCACACTATAGTCGGGTTGCTAGGCATTTCAGGGTTGAGAAAACAGTGGCAGTACTACAGAAGTATTTTTATTGGCCAAATCTTCGAGAGGATATCAGGAAGTACATCAAATCACGCACTGCTTACACAATTACCAAACTGACCATCAAGAAGAAAGGCCTCTATACCCCGCTACCTACCCCTAGTAGACCTTGGAAATCCATCTCCATGGATTACATGTGAGGCCTTCCTTCCACTAAGCATGGAAATGACTGTGTTTTTTTGGTCTTCGACAGGTTCTCGAAGATGGCCATTATGGTAACTTGCAAGAAGAATATCACAGCCAAAGCCACTGCTAAACTCTTCTTTGAATGAGTGTGGGTACACTTTGGGATCCCATAATTTATCATCTTAGATTGAGATAGCAGGTTCCTCAGTACATTTTGGTCCAATTTTTGGTCGATGTTGGACCACATAGAGTGGGGTTACCTACACCCCTCAAACCCCCTATGACCCCCTGCTATGTAATCGGTGCAACGAAGGGGGGGGCTCCACCCCCCTTCTAAACCCCCAGTTAACTACGTGGGCTAGTCGTGGAAAAAATATAACACAACCTAACACCTCCATCCACCTTGCCAATTCCTAGACCTCTTGATTATCCCTCAACAAAGCATTAGGAAGGATTTGATCCTTCGAAACTTGGATTCACCTTCCATTCCTTGTTTTCCACCCCATATTTTCCAACACCACTGAGACAAAGGCTTTGTAGAGCTTCCATATTTTAGTACCATGGCTGTCCCATTCTTCATTCTTTGGCATAAGCAGAAGATTTTTGTGAAATTAATTCCTTAAGAAGGCTTGATTCCACCACTCTTTGGAGTATGTCAACAATCTCCATACCAACTTGGCTCCTAAAGCTAAGTTCATATATTTTGTGTCCTTTATTTCCAATCTCCTCAATTTTTTTAGGAGTTTGACTGTATTCCAATTTCCCAACTAGAATATTTTCTCATTATTTTTCCCACCCTACCACAAAAAATTCCTAATCATACTTCTCATGCTATGGAACATACTTTTAGGAGCTAATAATACTGATCCAATATAAGTGAGAAGAGTGGGGAGAACTGCTTTCTCGACCACATTCAACCATCCTTCTCCCTAAGGCTATATTCTTTTTTTAATTTTTTGAATAACCACATCCCAATCCTCACCAGAGGATGGACCCAAGGAAATTAGGATTCCGAGGTAAGGGAGCGATCTCCAACTTTTGGCTATAGGGAATCCCAAGATGCAAGATATTTATTGCATTGTATTTTGTGAGAAATTTCGTCTTATCAATAATATTTTCTTCTTATTAACTACACTTCCAGAAACCTGCAAATAGCTATCCAGGACCTCTTTGAATCAAGACTCTATGATTCTATAGGCCCCTCTAAGAAGGAGAGTATCATCAACAAACTGCGAGTGATAGATCTCATTCACATTCCTACATGTACTTAGACTAGGAAGATGCCCATCCACCCTTTCTGCTTCCAATCTTCAAGTAAGGATTTCCTCCATAATAATATAAAGGAGAGGAGGCAAGCTTCATCCCTGTCTCAGACCCCATGAGGCCAGAAGAAAGGATTCAAACGCCTATTGATCAGACAAGCGGTCCAAGGATCATCGATACAGGTTCTTATCCATTGAATAAAAACTTGGCAGAAACCCAGTTAATCAAGAAATGAAATGAGAAAAGAGTGATTTACCCGATCAAATGCATTTTCCATATCCAACTTTATGACCATTCCTTCATTTAATGCCTCCTTACTAGAATGAATTTCTTCTTGAACCAAGATAATGTTATCTATAATATTCCTTTTCTTCATAAACCCACCTTAATTCTATGAGATAAGGGAGGGAAGCAAGGGATTCAGTCTGTTGGCCATGATTTTAGTCAAGATTTTGTGGGATGCATTGAAAAGGGAGATATGGAGAAATCTAGAGAAATCCATGGGGTTTGATACCTTTGGGATTAAACTAAAGAAAGAGGAATTGGTACCACCTCCCAATTTTTTCTTCACTCAGGTGTGCTTTAACATTGTTAGGATATCAATTTTTATCAAAGGCCAAAAGGCACGATAAAAACTTATAGGAAATCCATCCAAGACTATAGCCTTATCCAAGTTTAATGACATGATAATCTCAAGAACTTCTTCCTCAACTATGGGTTTAATCAAAATTAAATTTGAGGAGGGGGGTTAATTTTGGCATGTACCTAAGAAACTCACTTGCCTAGTCAAGAGAGATCTACTCTTCAGAGTATAAGTCCCTAAAGTGAGGGAACACTTCATTCTTAATTCCCTCAAAGTCTGAATTTTTTTGTTTACCTTCCAGCGTGATTTTTTTAACATGATTTTGTGCCTCCCTAGCCCTTGCCTATTTGTGAAAGAAGGATGTATTCAAATCTCATTCATTTAACCATAGACTCCTGGATTTGAGTTGTTGAATATCCTCTTCGTGTTGAATAATATAGAAAATATCCCTGCCCAAATCCCGTTCCTTCCGCAAATTCCATTATTTTACTTGTGAGTCCTCAATTCATTTATAGTTTTTATTAATATGCACAATTATTTCTTTCTTGTTTTGAATTGGAGGTTGGAAGGATTCCTTCAACCATTTCTTGAGAGCCAGTTTAATGTTGTAGAGCTTGGATTCCCAAACATATGTTGGGGAGCCTTGAACCAAAATTTCCATGCTTGGGAGACTAAATTCTTCACCCCTTCCTCCTAGATCCATGTTGCATTAAATCAGAATGGAATTGGACCATACAAATCTGTTTCTTTATCGATTTGCAAAATGATTGGGTGATGGTCTGATGCCCAATTGGATTTGATGGCGAATGAATAGTCAAGCCCGTTCAGAAGCTAGCTACTATGGATCAAGAAACAATCTAGGAAAGAAGAAATATGGTTTTCTCCTTCCCTCCTATTTTTCCAAGTGTACTTATCTAATTTCTGGATCACATTAATCAAACCCTAGTCCACAATCAAATGTATTTTTCATTCGATCCCTGAAGGGGTATCAAACAATTAAGCCCCCTCTTTTTTTGAGGAATTCATCACTATATTGAAATCACCTTTGATAATGAAATTTTAACACCATTCCTCTCTCTGTGTCTCTTCCAATGAATCCCAAAATTCTAACTTCAACCCATACAGGACCTGTGCATACACATTAAGCAATGGAATCCTTTCACCATTTTCTTTATTTTCCAATACCACCAAAATCCATAATTGATTTTTTATACTATCTACTAATTAGAAATGATTTGGAGACTAGAAGGTGCAAAGGTCCCTTGAGTCTCCGCGAGATGTTTGAACAATACCTTCACTTTCTTTTCAAAAGGATCCTGTCAATTAACTCACCTCTTGTTCCTCCATTTTAGTCCCTTGTAGAAATAAAATCCAGGGTGACTCTTGCTTAACCATATCTCTTACAATGAGGAACTTTGCAGGGTTCCCAAAACCCCTTATATTCCAATGTAGAATTATCATTTTAAGATGGATATTTGGGGCACCCCTCCATTTGTTCCATCTTTACCATTACCCCCTTTATTCTTTAATACTTCTAAAATTACAAGCTAGTTTTCCCATTTCTTTTTCTGTTATGCTTCCTTTTCCCTTGGGGTTTTTTGTTTCAGCCTTCCCCTCTTCTGATATTTCTTAGTCTCTTGGCTACTTCCATCCTCTTACCATACTAAATTTTGGGTCATATGGCGGGTGATTACTCCTGCAATTTCCTTTGTAGAACTAGAGGGAGAGCAATGCATGGCTGAAGAAGAGATTTTGGATTTTTGAGGTTGACCCTTTATTTGGTTTCTAAGCCTTCCAATGGGAGAGTGTCCTCTTTTATTTCTCCATCTTCTGAATATTCTAATTCATCATCATTCTATTGATTCTTGTTTTCTCCTTCTAGAATGGGCTCTGCTTCAATCGCATCCTCCTAGTTCTTCAATGTGTTGAAGGCGTTTGAAGAAGTAGCAACCGAGTGTTTTCCTTTATTAGCTTGGGGTTTGGAATTAGTGGCAGATCCTTGATTTCCTTTCTTGCGTTGATTCTACCATTGTTCTTAAGGTTGATGGGGATGCTCAGAGCCCTTAGATGGGTGGACATTCGATCAATCCTGAGAAAAGTGTCCATATTCATTGCAGTGGTGACATTTTAAGGGGATTTGCTCATAATCCAATATGTGCCTATGTTTTGACTCCCCCAGGGTTAGATTTACTTTTGTTGGTAATCCTTTTTCCAGATCAACCCCCACAAAAATATTTGTACAGGAAAAATGGGAGCCTCTTGGCTCAACCTTTTCTATATATTTCCTCACTCAATTTCCAATCGCCCAGAGGCAGTCATCACTCCAATATGACAACAAAAGGTGCAACAATTTAACCCATACCAAAATAGTTGGTGGAACATCCTCATCAGGATTGAAATCAGGAGCCCATTTGTTCAGATACATCCCCCAAGAACTAAGAAAATAAGGGTTTTTGTGGAATATCACATCCACGTCTTCTCTAAGTTCGAACAAGAATGCAAAAATCCATTTCCTAATGTGAATATAGAAATATTCCCTTTCATTTTAGATCTCAAAGGGCTCTCGATCCATACCTCTATGGCTCTCGGAGAAGACCATATGCTGATGAACTTGCCTATAAGAGCACGCTCAGAGTATGATAGAGTGGATTGCCTAGCACCTAGTGACAGAGCTTTGTTGCAAATCTCATCATTCCTTTTCACAAATTTTGATTGCATCTCGGCAAGTTTCTTACGATTGGGCAAGGAGGCCACTAGAGCCTGAAAGGCCGCAACTTTCTCTTCTGGTGAAATAGAGGGCAAGGAAAGAGGAGGGGGAGGACTCCCCTCTGTGGACGTCATCTAATCTAGGGTTTGGTAGGCTGTCAAGGAAAAGGATTAGAGCTCCATACGTGTTTTTAATATTGGTTGGGCGATTTTCATTGAAATGGTCCCCACTATTAATTTAATAACTAAGTTATGATATGTTTTTCATATATATATATATATATATATATATATATATAGATAGATAGATATAGTGGGGTAAATTCTATTATCTGAAAAATAGGGGAATCACATAACAATTTTGAAAATTTAGGTTGGTCTTTCACAGGGGAGATCAGACCAAATCCAAAAATATACTCTCCTTAAGGATGTGAGAGCCAACTAAAACTTGAAAGATACAAAAATAATCAAGTTATATCTAATATTCGGTCCTAATTGGCATTGTACAAAAGAAGCTACAACTTTGTGATCACTCACTACAACCATATTACAATCATGTTGAGGGATTCAATTATGATCCTGTAACTGGGATGGGAGCTACTGGTCTACTGAGGTATATTCTACCATGGGGGGGGTTCAAAGGTGGTGATAAATCCTCTCCATCCTCTTGTCAAGTGTACTTAGACGCTTGTCTAAGTGCTCAAGGGATTGAAAGATATCTAGACCAGATTCATGATGATCTAGGATATGCTACTCCATTAGAAATTGCATCTGCCAATAAAGGTCAATTGTCTGCATATACTAGTTATAACTCCCCCTCATATGACCAGTATCCGAGATACATTCATCCCATTCTATTAATACTTTTGTGTCTGAAAGGGAGGTTCGATGAGAAGAGGCTCCCCCCTCCATACTAGTGACTTCATCCTAGATCAGAGAAAGATTAATTTCTCGGTACTGTGATGAGAAACCTTCAATCTAATGATGCATGAAACTCCCCCCCAATAGAACTTCTCTTGATAAGAAAAAACCCCTCTTTGAACTTGAGCTCGCTAACACATCATGAGGAAATATACAATTGATAATCCAAAGATAATCCTTTTTCCTAATGACTAGGGGAAAACCTGAGGGACCAAGATAAATGATGCCCATAACTCCAATATGGATGGTACTGGAGCCAGCAGGAATAAGAGCGAGTACAAAAACACAAATACATAAAGTTGACAACCACACCTCCAACCACCAAATTACCTCATGCCGCCATTAGGCCTGCATATGAGGGAGCCCCCATGAAGACATATGAATCAAGGAGGCATTACAATAAAAGAAACATGAAGCTAGCCCCACAGATTGAGATGAAAAGAAGAAACCTAAACCAAAGCCAAATGTTTTCACCGACCAAGCCTTCTTCCACCACCAAGGCCCCAACTAACCACCTTCCCAACAAAAAATCCACTCAGGTGCCAAGAAGAAAATGCTAAAAAGGGGAGCCAAAATGGCCTAGGAATGTCTAGAAAATATAATTCCCAAAACTCCAAGATGGGTAGCATAGGAACTTACCTCACGCCACCACTTAGTTTGCATACGAGGAAGTCCTCTTGTACCCAAAGGAATAACATATGCACCACCATAAAAGCAAGATAAATCTAGCCTCGCAAACCAAGAAGGGAGAAAATAGAAACAAAGCCAATCTCCTTTGCCCACTAAGACTCCTCCCACCACCAAGGCCCCGATTAATGACCTTCCCAATAGGAAAGTTTCCCAAGCACTAGGAAACATACCCCAAACAGAGGAGAGCCTAATATCATAGTTAGAAGGCATTACACACAGACTGGGGGGAGAGCTAGTGATCCACAACCTATGTCGAGCCATCCAAAACCCAGTCTTAGGTTGACGCACAACACACCACAGAGTCCATACAACAATTATACCCCAACTAGGGAAAAAGAGCACTCCCAAGGCCATTAATAGAAAGGAAACAATACATCTACTAGAAAAATTCAAAGTCAAAAATAGACAATAGTGAGTATCTAATAGAAATAAGAAGAAGTATTGTACCAAATGTTGGAAGTAAAATATAAACATCCATTGTAGCTACCCAAGCAAATATTTTCTGCCGAAATTTATACAATTCAACCCAATTGGACTGAAAATTCTAAAACTAGAATGCCAAACACAACTACCTCCATCCTCCAAACTCCGCCCTGCTTGGAGACCTATGTTTGCATTTTATGTAACCTCGAGCCATATGCTTTTATGTTGTATGTCCATGTGTTCCACACACTTCAATTCTCGAGCAAAACACTCATTCCCTATCATTGTCCCCTCATCTAGACCTTGAGAATTTCTTAATGGCCACACATGCCAACATTAATTCTTGTTGGGGATGTGTTGCCACTATCCCCCACACATTCGCTTGACCCCCTCACCCTGCCCCGCCCCGCCTCGCCCTCCTTTTTCTCACACGTCACCCCATCTGGGGGTCGAGACACTTCATCTAGGATGTCCATATCCCTTTCAATCATTTGTTTACTGTCTTCTTTGAAAAGAGGATTTAGGCAAAAGGTTTCAAGGAGAAGAGATTGTGAACTGAGAATCCATACAACAAACACTATATATCTATATATATATTATATAATATATAATATATATATATATATTATATATATATAATTAGTTAATCAATTTAAGTAATTAGGTTTAGCTATTTTAAATGTTATAAACAAAATATTTTTAATTTTTTAGGTTAAATGTGAGTTAATTTACTTTATATAAAGTTATTAGGTTAAAAAAAATAACAACGGGCTAAAATTGAAAAAGGCTTCATTGCAATTGAGCAAGATTCTTCAAACCTATTCACCAATAATATGAAAGATAAATGAAATTCAATAACTTAAAAATAAATAATATTTATGGTTAATGTGAAGTAATATAATAAGTAAAAGAAAATTGTAAAAAAATTAATTAATTAATAAAAAATCAACTTAAATTAATTTAATTGTTAAATAATAATAATAATAACAACTGAAATGAATTATATATAAGAGATAAGGGCATTTTATTTTGCAAATTTATTTTAATTTTATTATTATTGTGTTAAAAAAAAATTGGGAGATAATCACATTAGAGAAAATTTTGCCAATACGGTTCGAACCATTCAGTTTAGTTCATCATTAGGATAAAAAAAATTGTATATTAAAAAGGTTTGATTGGGCTTAGAATATGGCCTGAAATTATTTATGTTTGGTTAAGAATTTGTCTTGTTCCATTGAGAATTTGTCTTGTGTGAACATAAATAAAGAGGTTAACTACCCAAAACCTAGAGACCTCTAGTAAGAGTGAAATCCTATCAATTTATAAACCACCAATGAATCATTCAAAGTAGCATAATTCTCCTTAAATAATAATAATGCATTAATAGATAATAGCAATACATATTTATACTGGTTATTAATTTAACAACTAAATTATAATATTTTTTCTGAAACATCTTTCTTCAAAAATATGTAATCGATCAGATGGTGGAACGACTTTCCCAAAGAAACGGGAGAAATGTTTGAAAACATTATTTATATTGGGAAAATTGCACCCGCTTCGAAATAATTTCAATCGAGGCATTGGAAATTTTGATTATATGGCTCTTACTAAAAGGACTTCTCTTTACGTACATGTCTCTTGGCCATTAAAATGCATAACAAAAGGTGCTCTCTTTTCTAAATATTCTAGAACATGGGAAAATCAGCTATCCAATGGTTTTATATATCCAAACACTTTGATATGAGAGAGATGTAAAAATCTACGCCATATTCAATGGAAGAATGGGATCACAATGGACTCCTTTTTCCAAATATAATAGGCGAAGATATGGGATATCCAAATACTTAGTCACATGAACGTATATATCCAAATACTTTGATATGGGAGATACCTAAAAATCCACACCATATTTACTGACAAAATGTGATCACACTAGTCTCCTCTATCCAAAGATAATATGAGGAAATATTTAAAAAGCCTACACCATATTCAACCTAGAGTTCTTTACTTAAATATGATAATGTAGAAAGAAAACCTAAGCATATTAGCTTTGATGGTGCATCTACATAATAGATGCATGCTTAATGCATTCGAAATTATAATTTACTCTTTCATTTTAGATATTCATAACATCTATTGGAATCATAAATCTAAATCTCTTCCTAAGTGAGCTATAAAAATTAAATGATAAATTTAGATCTCTTTATCCTGGGTGAGCTATAAAAATAGGAAGAAATGAAGTTTGATGGTTTTCTTTTTTTTAATTTTAGAGATAATAGGAAATGAATTTCATAAAAGATGAGAATTTTTTTTTTTTATTTTAAAGATAATATGAAAGGAATTTCATAAAGATGGAAATGGTTGTGATTTAAAAATAGTAGAGATAGGTGAAAATTTAAAATGATTATAATTAGAATTTTATAATCGATCTAAATGGTTGTGATTAGAAATAGTGTATATAAGCGGAAATTTAAAATGGTAAGCAACAATTAGGAGAGCTTAGCCATTAAAGAACAAAGGAAAAATCTCCAAATTTTAGGGTTTTGTATTTATCTCAAAACTTCATCTCTATATACAATAAAGGATATTCAAGACTAGCCACCCGTGTTATATATGACATTAAAATTTAGCACTTTTCTTAGTAGGGATAATTATTTGTGTAATTAATCTTACAAATAATGATAACATGTTACATTTTAAATCACGAAAGCATTTCTAAATGAAATTTTAATGAAGTTTTTAAGTCAATTTGTTTCATTAAATATTTTATTATCTCATAAAAATAATTCTAAACTTTATATTAAATACAAAAAAAGGCATTAATTAAAGTGACCTTAATGATAATAGTTATCAGTATTAATTTTACAAATAGAGAAATCATGCAAACAATTTATTTTTGTCAAGTTAAATTTTGTATTGCCTGCAAACAAGGGTTACAATATAGAATTGGAGTGGTGTACCATTAGATAATTATGACCAAATGCAATTATATAAGTTGTTCAGAATTGATCTTGTACAAAATCTAACCCTGCTAGCTAAATTTAGGACACTAAAAACAATATCTTGACCTCGAGGGTATTTAAAAAATAGAAAGATACAAAAGTAAGACATCAAACAAAAGATAATTAACATAAAATATTCAGAAGTTAGGATCAAAATCAATTACCTCTACTTGGATGGGTTCCTTGCTTTACTAGGAAAGTAGCTTAGGACTAGAGGAATGCCCAATTATCTTTCAATTATTGCTAGTCATCCATCCATATAAGCTAGTTGATGTTGCATTGAATCTAGTGAAAGTAACATGTCATCTCCAGTAGCGTTGTGGTCCATGAATGCCCTATGAAGAAGAGGTTTGAGATGTCGATAAATGTCCACTATGTACATGTACTGGCTATATCTAGCCTGAGTGTGGCCTACATTAGGTACCCATTCTACCATGCCTGCTAACATCTTAGAATCAATGAGTGTATATCATTCCTCATCCATGTGTATTTCCACCTAGGTGAGTCCAACTTGTACTGGATTTGAAGTTAACTCTCCATACATAGAAGTAGATCTTTCAACTTACAACTTGGCCCAAGTTCTCCCCCTCTCTTGATAATAGGTTACACCTTGGTGAACCTATGCCCATTGGTGTGGCATGGCTAACTTATAGAGCTAGGAGAGTAAGACATCTTGGAGAGATGGAGCGAGGAGTCCCAAGAACAAAGTGAGGTGGTCCTTAAGGATTGGACGAAGAGCAACAAACTCAAAGAACCAAAAGGGGTAAATCCTCTCTGTAACAACATATTCCCAAAGCATCAAAGGGATTTTAGGTTCCTAGTATGGTTATAGTAACCCTGTGAGCGTAACCTTGATGATAAAGGAGAGCTGATCAAGATACCTAAGAATGAAACCGGAGAGAAAAAGGAAAGGTAAACTAGGAGGAAGAATCATGAACTTGAGATAAAAGTCCATAGATTTGTACTATGTAATTGCAGGATCCTCGGACGAAGAAGATGAAATACATCTCAACCTATATGCTTGTTTCCATCTTCGTTGAAGCATCCTTAGTGAAAGAGCTGACATAAAGCAAATAAATTACAAGGGAAGCATAGAGAAAAAATAACATAGTCAATCTATGAGTTTAATTTGCTATCAGTGTGGAGGAAAGTCTTGGCTTTCTTCTCATCAACTGGCTAGCCTATCATAATCGTGAACCTTCATGTCCCGGAATGGTAATCCCTAACGTGATAAGAAGTAGAGCCACTAAGGTAGAGACAAGGGAGGAGAGAAGTATAAAGCCCCGTAAAGAGACAGGACATAATGAGAGCCTAAATGTTGGTCCCTATACTAAATGTAGAAAAAATCCTTAGCGGAAGAACTCCATCAATGCTCCTGGGTAACATGACTGATGGTTTGAGCGAGTAGAGTTCATGATGGTGGATCGAATGGTTGATTGCAATAGAGGATGCACCATTGAACATAATGTTAAATGCGTTACATATCCTGCATGCGATGAGGGCCCTTGACAACTTGCATACCTTTAAAAACTCATGGGCGTGATACCACATCCCCTAAGTATGTGTCTCGGTGGGATGCTAGCAGCCTGCCCTCACCCCTTTGCATGACAGACACCTCATCCAAAGAGACATCATGCAAATATTACAATGAAACATGAATCATAATTCATTAAAGAGTTTGTAGTGCCCAAACAATTTATTTTTTTCATGATGATAGTTGTAAATGATTATTAAATTTTCATAATCAACATTAGAAACTGTAGAAAAAATAATATTGATATCTGTGTTAACTTTTTAGAGTTAATGAAATTAGAATTAAATAATAAGGCATAAATATACTTGTTAAACATTTTTGTGAAATCACAACTAATTTTAATGTTATTCTCTATCCTCTTTTGGGTGAACCATTTCTCTAACTAAATGTCATCAAATTAATGGTTGGTAAATGCCTATAGGCATCAATCCATGATTGACATCAAAACGCTCATTTCATGATACATCTCACATTGCCAAGATTAAAAAAATTATAAAACTAAACTATAACGTTATTTTAAATTTGTTATTATATTAATTACAAAAATATTTAATGTATGAGTTAAATATATACATGTAACATGATTCTTAACCATGGAGATTCTTAACTTGTAAATAGACTTTCTTACAATACCATGGGCCAATGCCATGGCTTACCAATATCACATGCCATAAATGCCATGACACATTTCATGTGACACTTGTTCATATGACATTTTTTTAAATTAATAAATTTAATTGAAAGGGAAGAAAATGCATAACTACTTTTGAAATGAAACTCAACGTTTGATCTGTCACTACTACTAGACTATTTGTGGAGATTAAATCTACCATGCACATAATAATTATTTATAAATAAATTAAAATTTTGGAACCCTTATTCCAAATTAGACATGCCCATAGGCATAATAATTAAGAATATATAAACAATTGGTAAGTTATAGAAAATCCTAATTAAATGGCACATCTATTAACACAATTTTTAAATAAAACATGCAGATATCACTCTGCATTACCATCACCCTAATTATCTTCCTCACTTGGCATCATAACATTCTTGTTCTCGAAAGTATGTTTTGATCTCTGATATTTTCTTGTATGAACCACCAATCCCTATCCAACACATTCAAGAAAAAATAAAGAAGTGGTTGCATTATTCTAAGAAAAACATATAGCTCCTTCTTTCCATCCAATATCTTTTTAGAGTAAATAAATATTATCCCACTATCATGATGTTCCTTTACATTACTTCCATTGAAGGTATACCACCACTTGCACCTAAGAATAACATATTGGAAATATTATAAATCGATTTGCACGATCTCTTATATCTTTCCAATGTTACATAGCTTCTCCTCTATTACATTCTAAGCTTAGTGGCTAATATGATTAGCTTGGTTGAACTCGTCCTTCACTCCATAGTCAACTATGGCACATTCATCATTGACATCTTAAGTGTGGAAATGGAATCCTTGTGACCAAGTGGATGGAATAAAATGCACATATAAAAATGCAAATAAAGGACACTGCCATATGTTTAATAACTAGAGCATTTGTAGGTTTTAACCCCGTATAGAAATTACCTACATACAAATTATAAAACATAGAAAATAAACAATGTGAGAGCATAACACATGAAACACATATACACATAGATTTTCCCCTGGATCCCAAAACTGGGACTACCAGCTTGATTTTTCATTATGTTCCTTTCAATGTTACAATACATATTCATACATGCTGAAGCATCCAATACCATGGACCGAAAACCATTGCTTCCAAAACCATGGACCGAAAACCATCGCGTCCAAAACCATGTGCGACAAATCATGCACAAAACCATAGGTAGGTCCGCCCAACCTAACATAGGGTCCAAACATAGAGGGGGGTTACCTGCACCCCTCAAACCCCCTGTGACTCCCCCCGTTACGCAATCAGTGCAACAAAGGGGGGGCTCCACCCCCCTTCTAACCCCTCACTTAACTACGTGGGCTAGTCGTGGAAAGAATATAACACAACCCAATAGCATTAATAAAAACATAGTACATGTTATAATTAAAACCCTAAAACAAACAACTGAGATACAAATATTATTACAAGAGTTATTGCATCTTATTCCTATGTTTAATGCATCTTATTCACTACATGTATAATGAATAAACACCATATTTCACTCTGATCTAGTCAGCCTTTCCATTGTTGGGATAGATCCTTGGGATATTTTATTTAAAGGACTAGGAAAATGCATTCTTTTACCATTAGTGATCTTAACTCTTATATATCGTCCTATTTTCTTCTCTCTTCTTTCATATAATGTGATCCATGGTTATGTTTCCTTGACATTATAAAGAAAAAATTTATTAATGACATATTTTTTGAATTAATTATGGATTCATGAAATAAAAAAAAATAGTAAGGTATCAAATATACATTATCAAGTTTAATGTAAATAATTTATCTGTAGAAAATTGATAAAATACAAGTGACTTGATATTTATCATGTGCATTTTTCCATTGGTTTTGATTAGCATCTCTTTTCTTTTTTCCTTATCCTACTGACTATCTCAAAACGCTCCACTTCACGTGTCATCAATTTTCTTGATGTGTTTAATGACATAACATAATGAACCATATATTATACCTCTCAACCACACACCCCTTTACTTTTCCCCCTTGTTGAACAAAGCCTTTCCTTTCAAAAATTTCATGTACCTCTACAAGAATAACATGTCATGGCATGAGACCACCCTAGGAAATTCAACCTCATTAGCTAGGTGAATTAGAAAGTGAACCTACAACTCCATGAAATTCTTGGGTGGTTCCTTTTCAAATATATAAACAATATCATTTTTCTTAGTACTTCCATGGAATTCTATCCATGTGAATATCCAATATATAAATGATAATAATTTAGATATGGTACATCATTGGTTCTAGGGGAAGTCACAATTCGCATAGCCAATTGTGGAAAAAATGATAATGACATTACAAAATAAAAAAATTAGTACAAATTTGTGAATCCATATCATATAACCTATATTGTAGAAAAAGAAGCATACATTAGACAGCAAACCCTTAGAAGGTTGAAATCATTATGTGATTTCAACCTCAACATATGCCTTTCTACAATGAAGTGGTGTCTTAGAGTCTAAGATTCAACTTGTATAAGGAACATGCCTTCACACCCATTATAACATCCTTTGTTAGAGATAGATCATATTTTTTCAATGTCCATGAGACACCACCTTCATTGAACAACTAAGAGAGATTAATCTTTCCTCTACTTTCTTTTCTTCGCCAATGTTTCTTTTTAGCACTCAATGAAATAAGATACTCCTAATACCCAACCTCCATAGATGTGATGAAATATCTTTTATTATATGCATGAGATTTAGTAAGTGGTAAATCCTAAGATGCTTACAATATGTAATCTCAAAAATTACATATTTCCTTTTCATATTAGTTGGAATTTTCTCAATATCAATGTAAAAAAAAAATAGGATTACAAACATAGGCTCTCGATTTGAATCAAACAATTACACAATTTCCTTTTTATTCCCTCTTTATATACCATAAGCTAGTATATTAGGGTTATTATTTCAAGCCTTCAATTTCTCTTTGGTTTACCATTGAAAATAAATGTCGCTTAAATTTGACAATGGTATTCTAAAGTGAATACTCAACAATCATGCACTAGATTTTGTAGATCTTCAAAGCACCTATATTTTATGGAAGGTCCATAACATCTACATCCATGATACCATTTTGTTACAAGACCTACGATGTTATTTTATATAGAACACATTAGTGCAAAGAGGACAAATGCACCAGGTTAAGTATGCCAAATAACATTATGATATAAATAAATCATTCCACATGATCACTAGAGAAAGCACTTAGCATTGGGTAACTATGTGTGGTATACACATATATGCCTTTTAATGTAAAATATATTTCCATTTTGACAAGCCTTAATATATTATACATTTGTATGTTTTGTAATTTTTTTCAATTCATCGATTAATTTTTTTCAATTCATTCTCTTCACTTGTTTTCCTCTACAAACTATAAGAGCCAACATAAGATATCCATTCTTCATGGACAACCATGAGGGGATAAGTTTATTATCCTCGCCATTATAAAAATAGAATAGTTGGTGTTTTGGAGGGAATATAAGTTAACTCCATTCATGGATATGCTTAATTGAAAGCTTCATCCTTCAAAATTTATTAGGTCATATATCCTCCATATGTTGGATGATTATTGAATCCATTAGGATCCACATTACTAATGGCTCACTTTTTGATGAGGCATGTCGCCATTGTAGCATGGCTAATTCTTTGCATTCTTGGGATTATAAGCATTTTCAACAATGTCTTTAGAGGAGGGCCATGTGCCTTACCCCCTTTTCATAATTTACAGTACCTATAATTCCCACATTCTTGACATATCTCTACATCCATATATTCACCTCTATAAAGAATACAACCATTAGTAAAAATGTTCTATGATATGTACTCAACTCCAAACTATTTAAGTATTTTTTCCCCTTTCTAGCTATTGGGGAAAACATCATCACTTGGAAGTGCCTTATCTTTGAATAACTTGTAATTAGTGGAGAATATAAAAGTACAATATTATTAAGCATGTATAAAATCCCTTTTCACTACTGATTTTATGACAAGATCGATTAAAATATAAGGGACTTAATGGTTAGTTATCTCAAAAGTTCTAAGATATACACATTTGACGTAACATACATTTCTTTCAAGTTGTAAGGTAACATTGTTGTTCCTAATTTTGTGGACATTAATGCATGTCCAAATATAGGGGTAGTAGAAGTAGATTTTTGGTTTCCAAAGAAGATATATATGATGTGAGCATCATCCCCTAGTTCATCTCATTGTAATGCATTGAAAAACATTCCCACCATAGCATGGCTATCCCATGAGATTTCATCCATGCTAAACTTTGTATCATTGTTTTTGTCCTCAAAATGCAAACAACTAATGTTACTATCTATGTTTTAAATTGGTTACTTAATACATAGTGGGAATTGAATAGGTGGATGAGTTAACCATGTTTTATATGCTTCTTGTATAAATTGTTCTCGTTTAGCATCTTTCTCTTGAGTTCATGCCATAGTAGGGGTGAAATCATAGATAGTAGACATTGTGCTCAGCATCTAAATCTTAATTGCAAAATTTTTATGCATTATGATGACATTAGTAAACAAAATGCATTCAGTGTGTTCAAAATTTAAACCAAACATGTATTAGAAGCATGATTTTTATTTTTAATACACATACTAACAAACACTTTATAAAAAAATTGAAAATTAAGTAATACATTTACATTAATTTTTTAACACACCCCTTTACATTCTTAACCCAAGGAGGTGGTTATTATGTAGACCCGACTCTCTAGGGTGCAATTAAGAGAATGGGGTCAAGAAATTTCTCTCCTTTTTTTTGTTCTCACAATCCAGAGGTTTAATTTCTATATTTTAAACTAGATTGTTTAGATCCAAGGCTTTGGTAATTGCTTATATTTAATTGCTTAGAAATTATATACTAAACATAGGTTCAATGGTTTATCATTCATGTTTGCATCTCAATGATTTACATGCTCATTGGCTAGAGTTCAAATCTAACCCTTAACTAATTTCAAATTGAAGGTGCCTCAATTCATATATAATATTAGTTGCTAAATCTTGATCTTGCTCTAGACCTCATGCACAAGGATTATACACAAGGAACTACTAACACACTACTTTTCCTCTATAATTTTCATTTCCCTAACGTACTAAGATTTTGGGACAACGTTGAGGCTGAAGTGTTATGATAAGGTAAAACAATCTCACATATGCCTAAATGTCTGACATATATTACCCAATTTTAGTGTGCTAAGTGCACTTCTCATTGCTCTACAATGATCATGATTTTATTTCTAGGTAATTTCGTAAGGTCTATCCTACCATATAATCAACTATTGTTAAGACCCAATTCTAGAATTTGGAGTCCTCTTTAAGAGAGAGAATGAATACAAAAAATATTTTATGGGAAACATATGTGGAACAACTTGCACACCCTTTCTTGAGGTCCTTTGATTCATAAAGTCTACATACACCGTATGTCCACCATACTTAGACCATAAGTAGATCCACCAAATATTCTCTATCTATCAAAACCAAGTTCAATTAGGGAACCCGCGTGAGGCATAATAGACATGATAAGCTAGAAGTACGCATACAACAATAGTTGGCTTCCCAACAAAGAGGAGCTCCTTATGATGCTAGACACACAATTTTCCCTATTTCACAATGCATTTGCAAACAATAATCTCCTTCTTAGTGGAAAGAATATATCATAAAAGAAAGAAAAAAGATGCGTCTCTTTCCTTTCTCTAACTCTTTCCATGATCACTTATTACAAAACTTGAGATTTGTTTCTTATATTACACCACATGTTGTCATTAATGTGTGACCTTTTGTTGTGAAACTTGAGTCTTATTTCTTAGATGAAATTAGAAGATATCATTAATGTTTGGACCTACCAAGCCATAAAGATAACAGAGGAATTTTAATAAATTCCAAGTTGTAAGTAAACCCAGTAGTTAAAAGTTAGTTAGCTTGCATGAATGATTTAAAGTTGCATTATGTAGACAATCCTATATCTAATAGAATAAAATAACACCTTCTAGTGAGAAAATTAAATTATTTTATCAAAAAAAATTATCTACACTATCACAAGATTCAAATGAAAAATTCAGAGCTTTCCTTAAGGTTGCAAGAGGAAAATTATCTTTAAAGGACTCATATTTCCAATCCATACCATATGATTTTCCACCCACAATACTGATAAGCATAATAAGTTGAAAATAACTTGACATTAAATGAAATTGGGGTAAAAAGACCATACGAGAATACATTTACAAAAGATTGTGATGGATAAGATGATAGAGCCTTAAAATCCAAAACTCACAATGATTTTAGGGATATTAAGACTATATATACTAAAGCATTCACATCCAAATGAATTAGTACCCCTCATATAGTAGAAGGCTATTTTTTCGAGGTGAATATTGCATCGTAGTATGAAACTTTGGTATATCATTGGTCTTGGTCACTTCCTTCTAGAGACAAAAAAATGTCCATATCTTCACTGCTTTGTTTTCATTCAAGAGTCTATTGATGACTTTATTGAGATTTGTAAATAAATGTATAGTGCCAGGTAGATGTAGAGCTCAATACTATTATCATTACTCCATACAATGATGATCATAGTTATAGCTAATTTTAAAGTACACCAGCACCTACAAAAACAATGGGAGCCCTATATATTTCCATTTCAAATGGCAAGTTTCAACATATATGAATTGAAATCTGTTCTCCACAAATTTTTTTTCTTATTTGATGCATATATAGTTTTATAATACCATTGGCTATATTTAAAACTAACGATATAATGAAATGTCTTTTCTATGCAATCCAATCGAGAAATTATGAGACTATTGGTGGTTTCCATCACTTGATCTCCCTTTGAATACCCTGCAGGGAGAATAATCAATCACTTTTATCAACTCTACAGATATTACACAAGGGAAACATAAAGATGTGTATGCATATTATTTCCAACAAGATGTGTTAAATTTTACATCTTAAGAAAATCAAAAGACATAGCTTATGGAGTGTAACTAGGAACTATACGAGCATTGTATTACCACATACATGATACATTTTTATAATTTCCCAAAATTTCATATTTGTTACGGTCTTTCATTGAATTTCAATAGAAAACAACAAATCCATTTCCAACAATGGGCATCAATAGGCTTAGACATAATATAGATATGTTAATGGGGTTTGATTGCTCAGCTCAATTTTCTTATCAACACATACAAATTTCCATAACCATTATCATTCCCAAGAATTCACTAAATCTACACTCTTCTTATTGAACAATCAAACATACAAACATATGAGGCCATAACTATTTGTAAGGGTCTCATTGTTTACACAACATTTTGTATCCTTGATTACAAGTCGACTGCAATATTCCTATGCAAAGAATTTTCACAACTGTATAAGAAACACTCCATACTTCTACTTAGGATTTTCATCATACCCACACCATTTGAAATGGTGACTTTAAACATGAAAGAAAATTGCAAATATCTCATTCATAAAACACATCTAGTCACAACTTGACATGGAATCATCCAATTTTGTTTTGGATCAATTAAACAAGGTATAAAAAATACATTGAATGTGTGGGGTATATATTACTAGCAGCATAACATTTTTCCATTAAGTGGCATACCCGCATAATGGCACCAAATGCATATGGAACCCCAAGAAAACATTCAATCTTCAGTCATCCTTTTACATGAGACATATATGAAAAAAAATGCAAGTACTTGAGCATCAGCGAATCCTTTCTTACTCTTGAGATCTCACCTTTCCAACACAAATTGAGCATATTGAATTTTCACTTACAATACCCATTGGTGCTATTCTTCCCTAGGATCCTTGAGCCATGAGGATTCACCAAAAGAATGTCGCTTTCAATATAATAGATGAATGTGAATTTACTCTCTTCAAATGTTTGAAAGGTCTAGACATAACTTTCGAAAGAGCTCACTGAGTCTGGGACTAATCTTTTCCACCCAACCTTAGACTAGGATGCATCACAATCTTTCTTGCAGCCAAGTCACCCCTAGGTCAGATTCTAGGGTGTGAGAAAGGGTACCTTCTATGGGATTGAACCACATTGTTAGTTATAACAAGGGATCTAAAGTCATAGGAAACTCCACCCACAAGCAAAATCACATTACTATCAAGAAATATTTAAAGAGGACTTTTGTGCATCAAGATATAAGTCCATGGAAATCCTTCTATTTTCATCTGTAATGTTGAAATATTTGAAACCAAGAGCTTTAGTGCTTCCAACATTTATCTCTGACTGCTTTCGTATTGGGCCTTGCCTTCCAAAACTTGAATCTATTCAGATTTATAAAACTTGTTATGTCTTGATCATATGCTCCCTTGTGGTGATAACACATGACTTAAAAAAAATGCCTATCTACTCCTTCTCTGTGTGGTCCTATAGTTGTCTGATTCAACTTCTTGGTGGTTATTTGACAGTTTGTCCCAAGTCTTATGATTCAATCAATGTTACTCCACCTATTTTCCTGCCCCTTGATTTTTTTGTTGGTTTTTCCTTGTCATCCTTGGTTTGCCTTCCAAAATCTTGAGGGCAATCACCATGGTGGCATTTAGTCCTTTGTCTCTTTCTTGCCACTCGTCATCCTCCATGGATGTAAAAAGAAACAAGATATATCCCAAGAAGTAATCCTCCTTAGCCTTGGAATCAATGTCCCTTTGACTCAGTCCATGTTTAATTTATTTAATTTACAATAAATGGGAAGGGTGATCATGACTGCCACAAATCCTTCCCCCTCGGGGTAACACCATCGACCATATCAAAATAATGATTTAAAATACACAATACAATTGATATGGATATTTTTATATACAACTCATTTCAAAATTTACAATATAATTTACATGCATAGTGACTCTCCTAGCCACTCGGTAACCATTACTTTATAAATTTGGCCATCTACCAATGACCCTTTTTTCCATATTTTAGGGTTTTTGATGCATTCAATTCAACTTGGGTTTGTTCCTTTTCTTTGGAGTGTTTCCAAACTCTAATGTCCAATATTTTTATTGTTTCCCTTTGTTCCTTTAGGGAACATTTCTTGGCTCATTATTTCTAGGCACAACCCTAATGTGATTCTAATTCCAATAAGCTATGCTTATGACAATTTTTTTTTTTTAATCTGGGCCTTCCCTTCTCTACTTCCCAGTCCCTTGGGAAATTAGATCACCCCCCCTTTCAAGAAGTTACTCACTTTCAAAACTTAGGCACCCTTTCTTTGATTCCCAATTCCTCAGGTGATCCATTCCTTGGAAAGGCTTCGTCGCATCAGAAAGGCCTCAAGACCAAGGCATATCCCTACCTCAATACTATTAGACCAATCATAACATGCTTATGGAAATCAGTTGGCACCATTGGTGCCAGTGTCTTACAATGGCCCCATTCGTGAGATATTTACTTCTACACCCTCTTGTTATTCCACCTCGTGGTTATATTTTTTTATTAGAACTCAACAATCTCATGTTTATTCCTGCAACATAGACACACATACTCCATGAGAGTCATCATAAAGAAAATGTAATGAATGTAAATTATACCTCATTGGCAATTTATCCTTACAGTGAACTTGTAATTTTCCTTAATTCCTACAACAAAACCAAGTTAGTTCATAATCCAATCCATGATAATTCAAAATATCACATCAAATTAACTTAAACAAAACCTAACTATCTATTGACGGTGCTAGATCTTGCCAACATAAAAGGATTATCCTAGATATGAAGTCCCAATTAGACCTCACATCATGTGGTATAAGAGCC